>JAHWFP010105584.1:0-11857 GCA_023313725.1 Lithobius niger | reverse complement strand
GTTATGTCCCCTTTACGTAATGACGTTTGAATTGAGTTGATATTCCCCATAGGGAAAAAGTTATGGGCCTGTCCTTGTTTTGGATCAGTCCATGGAATTGTCTGTCCCTGTTTTACCAATATACCCCAATTCAGAACTCTATCTACATCCCAAGACTTCTACCATAAACACAATATTGAAGATGTGTACATGGCAGTTTATCATCACCTATATATAAACTTACCACTTCCAAGCTTATACGGGATCCTGGCGGTTGTTGGGGATACTAACATCTCTACTAATGCTTGGCATTCGAAGCAGCATGAAGGCAAAGCATTATCAGAAACATTAGTAGCCACAGATGCTACAGGGTCCCACGTAGGCTTGAAGGGTTAAGATGCGACTAGTTAACTTTCTAACCTATGGTAGGCTATAACAAGGTGTTTAGATCCCCCGCTTTTATCTCAGCTGGCCTTGTTACCATCTCTAAACGGCGAAACACTTCACAAGATTAGTAAAAAAAGAACATATCGTATTAATGGGACACCCGGCCTGCCTTATAACATTCCGCGTACTAAATTACAACTACGCGCAGATCATCATCCGAGCAATTACAGTGCCAAGGTCGGCTGGGGTGGTAGCTGCATTCCTCGCATAGCTGGTGTCTCGGTTGGCTTTGTGAATAGTACACGAGACAGAATCAAGTCAACGATTGTGTCGTCACAAACCGGAATGATTCTCGTATTTTAAAATCACAATTATAAATTTATGATTTTCTAGGCTAGTGTCTTATAATTTTGCTTCGGCGATCTATTGGAATAATTAATTTTAATTTTTACCGCATTAGTCTATTAGATTTTAGATCTCATGGTAATTATTAGAAAATTAGTAGATGTACACACAGAGATGAAACGTCATGATTATTGTACGCACGCAATGCATCATTTAGTGACGGATCGTTAGTAAATAAAGTTCCATTATATTCAACAGACGCCAAAATCCCCTAGACGCCAAATTTTAAAAAGGATTTTTAGCAAGGGAAAGACTAACGGTAAGGAAATAGATCTTTGGGGCCGTACTTGATGTGGAGGATCGAGAAAAATGGCGCTGGGAGGTATATCCCTTTAATAAATAAGAAGATACCTTACCGTTTTTTGTTTATGTTCACAGTATGTACAAATTTATGTTTTGACATGCTCGTATTAAACAAAACTCTCAATGAACGCCTGCTCGTTATGCATGTTACGGATGCTGTGTTTGCATAAATTGTAGGGTTTAGTACTAGATAACGGGAGAATGGAATTTATAGCACGTCACCGTAGCAACACGCCAAAAGCGAATTCCGTTCACTCCAGTGTCATTTTTCGTATTTCGTCAGAGCGTTAAACTAACGACTATTACTACATTTTTTTAATGCATACTCTTTTCGATAATTGGTTGTTTTCCTCCCAATTTTACGGTAAAGATTTTCGTTTTGTTTATTTTACACCAAATGAAAATGAAAGCGTGATTTAACTTTGATTATGATCGCTTTTGTTGGCGAATGTAAGGCTACAAAACGGAAATGCGTTACTACGTGGGTTTTTCTTGTTCCACTGATTTTAAGGATTTTTTTTAACGCAGCCTTACATCCTACTTTCTACGCTTTAATGTTTTTGGCATTAATTTGGTTATGTTCCACTCTGAAGCGTTGCAAAATCTTATCATAATGGTTTAACAAAATGTTTTCAAATCGTTAAAAAATATATATGTCTTTAGTTTCACTAATAAATACAGAATATGCAAACCTATTTACATTGACTTTTGGTCTTAAATGTCAGACTACCTGAGCGGGAATTGAACACACGACCTTAGAGACCAAAGGCCGGAATCCTACTGCTCAACCATACTGACACAGCCTGAACCCTTTAGTCTCGAAGGTCGTGGGTTCAATTCCCACTCAGGCAGCCTGACATTTAAAGCCGCCTGCTCACCATTTCGATAGCGTTGCCCATATTCTAAACACAGAATCCAGATTCCGGATTTTCCTTCATCCAATAGGCTGATGTGGGTCACATGATCTCGTTTTAGTTATGAAAATCGCGGCGCTTCCGCGAATAGTGTTGTTCCATTTTTAACTTGCCACTATTTCTTTTATATTGCTCGAAGATTCTACGATGCTGCATCTAGGAGTTGAAAAAGTGAAAAGGCGCCTGTAAGTCCAACAGGTAACGTAAATAGGTTTGCGTTGCGTCTGTATTTATTAATCGCACATGTTTACTCAGAGGCGTGCAACTTGTCCGTTTTAAGGCCTCTCCAGACAGAAGCAAATTTCGTGCGAAGCTGTGCGTGACTACGTGCCGACAAGGTCAACATTGCAGCAATCGTGTGGTTGGTGTTGCGTTAAGGACGATTATTGAAGTCTTTTTTACACCGTACTACGTCGGCGGGCAGCCGCGAGCAGCCAGTCTGGTTAGGGCTTTAGTCTTCTGTACAGCCGTACCGGTTGAGCAGACTATTGCAACGACTTTGTACGTCCGTCGGTCGCTTTTTTCAACTTCGCAACGGTAACAGATATTGACGACCTTTGTTTACTACGTTAGATTCAGTGTGAGAGGTTAGTTAAATAACATGGCAAATTAAAACGTCGTTACTTCCTTATAGCTAATAGAATTCTTTGACGTGACTAAATTAAATAATAACATTTGATCGTCGATTTAAAATCCTAAAGTAACACTCAATAAAAACAAGTGGATTTAAGTTTCGTTTAAAATAGTCTTATCGCATTGTTGCATGAATGCATAGGCTTACCGTCGAATCAAATTCTCCATTAGGCCTATATCTGCTACTTCGAAATTAAAACTGCATTTTTAAAATTAGGCCTAAAAATGAAAATTATGCCTAAAATTATGTTACCATGGCAACGTCAAGTTACTACCATGGAGGAACTCTTTTCTTTCCTCCATGGTTACTACGAGTCGCTGTTGGCTTCATCAACAGCGTTTCTCTCGTCACATCCCTACTACCACTGATCTATATAGGCTATGTTGCGCGCTATGTTGTAACACTGTAACTGTGTGCCAGTGGGCGCACCATGTTGCAAAAATTAATAGGCTTACTATACAATCCATATCTCCGTTAGCTGCTACTTACGAAATTAAAACTGCTGGTTAAAATTAGACCTAAAAGCTGACAATTATGTCGAAAATATAAAATGAGCCTAAAAGCTAACACATTTTTAACTGACAATTGTAATGGCTACTGCTTTTAAATTAGTATAATAGGGATAGCTGTTGTAGTGCATGATAGAGGTGTGCGCCTCACCATTGGAAGTGGAGGAACTGTATACAGAAGACCGATGCGACTAGGCAGTCGCTGTAGCCGCTTGTTTAAAAGCGCCATCGACGTCACTACTCGGGAAGTCTCGCCTCTCAAAACTTGCGTGCGTCAACAGCTTTTTTAACAGGACTAAGTGGGTTGACCCACCCAACTTCGCATCACGGCAATAACGATAGAAGAGCGTATTCCTAGTGTGTGAGTGAGCCGGTAAAAGTGTGTACACAGTCAAACAGACGTGGATGTGGGCCGTGCAGATTTGCTTACTTATTAAATATTTATTTATTTAATCACGCTGCAATTAAATAACAAAGTCAAATAGCCAAGCGCTTGCCGTGAGCATGTATAGGCAATAAAATCACCTTTACCGATCTGCGTTTAATTATTCTTGCTTTAAATTCAATATGGGCTTACGATGAATTGTATCCATTGAATCCTCCCGAATTGTCCCTTCCTTCCTCCTATTAATGCATCAGCGTCCCTCCTTTCTTCTCTCTCGTGCAACGAGGCGTGGGTGCGCGAGACCACGTGCGGCCACGCTTTCCCACACTGCCGGGATGACGTCACGGGGTCACGTGAGCGTCACGCGAGTCGGTGTGGGAACGGTCGGGCAAGGAGAAACCCACGTGGCGCCACCTGTCCTGCCACACCTGCCCTGATTGGGTGGTCTTGGTCACGTGACTGAAGGCCGTCTTCACACGCTCTGGTCAATGAGTGACAAGTGACCAATTCACATGATTTGCAGCTAAGTAAATGCATCAGCCTGACAACTGGTCACTTAGTTAACGACGGAGTAGTAGGGGCCAAAATAAAAGGACATGTCCCAACTGGTCAAATCATTCATTCATCGTTTGACTTACCGTAGTTATTTTTAGATCGTTCCAGATCACAACGTCACAGCTCTTATTCGATCCGTCACGGTTTCTGAATACAAATATTGTAAAATCTTCCTTACTTCATATGGATCGATTTTATTTTTCCATTCATGAATTTTTTCGTGGTCGTGGCGGCTAAGGGTGCGAGTGCGTAGGCTTGTTGCTCCAAGTAGAGTAATTTGAGCTTCATGAGGATGGGATTGAACCTCAATGGAATTTTATTCGAACATCATGCGGACTCACGATGGTAGTTTTCCCGGTGAGGTCCCTGAATTTGGCCCTCCTTATTCCCTTGCTACAAAAACTGAAATAAGGCTCCGTCCATGTATTACGTCGGGGTTTCTGGCCTACTTTGAAACATCCACCGACCCCTTTGTCACAAATGTCACAAAATTTAAAACATCACCCCTAATAATTACGTCAGACTTCTGCCCACCCTCATGTAATAATTCAGTCTTTTTTTTTACAAATATCTTTTTTTTTTAAGGGTTTAAGTCTTGGAGTTTTTCTGTATGTTTAAATGGTATTGCGTCTGAACAATTGTTTTCTTAAACAATACGCCAAAAAATTATGGTGATGTGAACACAAAAATGTTATGTAAGATTGTGACGTCACATTTTGGAAACATCCAACCCTGTGTCACAATTGTCACAATAAATCAACCAACCACCCGCCCCAAGAGTGTGACGTAATATATGGACGGCGCGTAAACCCTTCTGCATAAAAAAATGTGTTGTGGGGAATTGAACTAATCCACCTCCAGCCTCAGGCTTTTAGCCTCTTTTTTTTTTTTAACTTTTTTTTAAATACGGTATTCATAGATGACAATATTGGAGAGAAGGTGATTTCAAGAATTTTCCCTTATTGATAACAGTACAATCCACTCGCAGGGCTGCTTCCCTACACTGAATGCATGATGAAGGGCATTTAGTCTATGCTTTTGTTTGAATTGTTATGTAACTAGCGTAATATTCAATTATCAGGGGCGGATTTATGTTGAGTGAATGGTGTGGCCACCTCCTCCTTTCTGCTTACTTTATTTTGACGTTTAATAACGTTTTTAGGCTAACTTACACTGAGATGAAAGTGTCCGTCCTACAGATTTTCGTGTAAGATTTTTAAAGACTTATATCTGAAGACCTACAACAGGCCCGGCTCAAGACAATTTGGGGCCCTACGCAGATTCGGTCAATTTGGGGCCCCCAGGGTCATAAGTGTAGCATTAAAAGCATTTTTCCCCGATCTTTTCATTCGTGTTTGATTAGGATCATTAAACAATCATTCTTCATGCGGTTCAAGCCAATATCCATTTCACTTTTTTTTTTTTTTAATGTGAACCACAAAAATAGTAAATAAGGTTGCAAAAATGACAAATTACAGTCACGAAAACGGGGAAAAAATCGTTACTAACTATAACAGTTAACAAAAAACAGACAAAGAAACTAAAAAACATGCATCCCAAAGGGGGAAAGAAAAGTAAAAGAAAAAATATGGTAGAAAAGATAGGGGGGGGGGGGCGGGGGCCAACTGCCGACGAAAATACCAGCCGCAAGTTTCGGTTTCGGGTCGCGCAACGCTTCGACCAATCGACCCACATTATTCTCGAAGTTTCAAAGCAGAAGCACGGATTCTCACCCGAGTTTTCTCTTTACTTTGACGTAGTGTAAATAATTTCAATCCATAATCTGCCTTCTCGCTATAGTAAGATGAGTGCTCCCGTTCTCATGTGAGGGCCCCTTCAATCGGGGGGGGGGGGGGGGCCCACGCGGCTGCGTTGCTCGCGTGCCCCTTGAGCCGGCTCTGACTACAAGAGACAGAATTACAAACTAAAATGTAAATGAAAATGTAAATAAAGGGTGAATAAATGAAGAGTAAAGAACGTAAAAGTAGCCTACGTGTGGTCAAAGGGGTACATAAGGTTACAAAAACTGCATAGATTACGTGCTGATACAAATGGGTAAAAAAAAAAGGGTACGAAATACTATGAAACCGTACATAAGGGTACATAAGGATACGAAATAGTACGAAAAAGTTCGAAATGGTACAGAAGGTACATGAGCATACAAAAAGGTAGAAATGGGAAAAAGTTGTGAATAAGGATTAAAATGAAACGTCATTCATCAGCATATAAGGGAACCAATCTTCCCCGGTCGACTTTTTCTTTCAAGATTCGATTTCACTGCGACAAAAATGTAAGCAAGGAAACAAAAGAAAAAGTGCAGTGTAGACTACGACTGTTTCTCATTGTTAAATAGGCGTAGGGAGATCAGGTTACGTGTAACAATAACAAAAAACAAAAACAAACATTTTGGTTTGAAAAGTTTAGGACAGCACCCCCTTTATGACAGAATCGTGGACCCTCCCCTGTCGAATACCGTAATCATATCAAAAACCAAAACTGGTAAAAGGGACCGCCATGTTCCGAATGGTTCGTCCCTTCAAAGGAGTGATATCAACACACCAAAACATTCGCCAAGTTAATCGCTCATACTATAACTGCACATCCACCGTATAAGAGATGTAGGCAATCGTGGACTTTTAGTTCTTCGGAAATGCGCTGGCATTTTTACTTGCCATAATATCAGACAATCCGTTGTACATTTGTTGAGTGAACTATCTTCTGTGGATTTATTGAGCCTCTCCACCAATACAATCGCTCGACCAGTCTCGACTTAATCCAAGGGAAATTTCTCTAATACTACTGCTATCACTTTCCCACAAACCCTATTTACACCCTTTCTGCAGCCCAGTTCTTTTTATTGCCGTATTTGGTTCAGGGCGATTTAAACCTCTCAAGCGAATTCATTTTTCGAGCTACTGTCTACGGAGGAGTTCTGTGGCATTCATTCCCCGTAAAAGAGGAATTCCAACCCTAGTCTTAATGTGTTTGAAAATTAATTTCCAAATGAAAATATAAAAATATCCCTCGAAACTATCCCAGCCAGAATTAGTCATTCGTGATAATTCCAGTGTCCCGTCTTTAAGTAGTAAGCCTCTCGTAGCTGTTTGCCAATGTGGAGTACTACAAGATAATTTTTAAATATTCTATACCGTCCGGTCTTGAAAGCAGGTGTAAATCATTCAAGATTAGATTACGCGAAGCATTCGGTGAGAGACCATGATTAGTTGGGCCAATGCCACAGCGGGACCGTAACCATTTACTAGTTAGCCCCCCCCCCCCCCACCTCCCCATATTATAATATTTTATAATTTTTTTAGCTCATTCGTTTGATCATTAACAAAATATAAAAACTTATAATGTGGAGGGGCTAAGTAGTAAGTGGTGGGCCGTGGCCAGAATTTTATTTTATTCACAGCGGAAACCAACCATCCGAAGTATTTTAGTGCACAGAAAAATACTGAAATAATTTCCTTGAGTTTTCATGGTTTTTCACAGTAGTTAATGAATTTCCAGACTACTTAACATAATTTCAGAACTAATTTTTTTTTTCACATATTTTTCCAGTTCGTGTTAGTAGGTCTCACACAGTTCAAAGCAGTAGCCTGTTTAATGAACTTTAGGTATCAGTATACAAGGATACAATTTTACAATGTCTTAAGGTATGTTCACTGCACTTAGGCTTATGCTTAAATCTGTGGCTTTCGTTTTTTCCCCAGGTTTTCCAGGCTATTTTCTGTGAAAATTTAGCGCATTCCCTGAGTTTTCCCCAAGTTTCAAACGGAGTTTAAATTTACGAGTTTTCCAGGCTCTGCAGGCTGATGAGAACCCCGATGTATTTTTTAGACACCAAAATTAGCTATTACTATGTGCCAGAGCAGAGAATTTGCAGAACTTTTCACCGAATTTTCAATTTTTTTCCCACAGCGGCTGCTGTGTATGCTGTGCGTTGGCAAACGGCCCTGTGCCACAGTGTGAAAAGCTGATCCCCTCCCAGTTCACTAAAATTACAGCGAAATTAAAAGCTATCAAACGCTAGTTCACTTCTTAACTACTGATGTTTCAGGATGTTATTTATGCATGCCTTGGGAATTACCGATATTGAGCAAAGTTTTGCTTTAAATAAAGGCAGCGCATCAATAGTACGGAAAACTGATTAAGTATCAACTCGGCATTGGTATCGGGTTAAGATATCGATATCAGATCAGATCGGCTCACTCTCTAGCTTGCATGAAGCACAAAGGAACACCTCTTTAAAAAAAAATATTTTTCTGCCAGTACAGTAGGTAAAAAAACACACGGTTTTTGGCTTTCCTGTTACCATGGGTAGATGGGTTTGTGGATAGGAACCTATCTACCCATGCTATTACGGATACAGTTGTTTGCTATTTTTAAATGGCATTGTTTTTATTACTATTAAGCATAGATTTTATTGCCATGAAAATAGCATTTCCTTCCTTTTGGAGCTCTCAACTCCTAGAGATGAAAGTTGACTTCCCTGCCGTGCTCGTAGCTCCCTTTACTGCGCATGTGCAGGCGCAGGCCTCTACATAAGCAGCTGAGTTGGACCTTGCTTCATTCTTTCTTCCTAGGGCACCACCGCGTATGGTTGCCTGTCCCAGCTCTCTCTTGGACCATCTACTACTGTTGTTCGGACCGTTGTCTGGTGTCAGCCAGTCGGTCCCTGAAGAGGACCATCACTTGGGCTTTTAACCCGGTCTTCCTAGAACCAAATTTTCGGTACCACTGCACCTCTACGTCCATATGCTCATGCATCCTTGCACTACAGCACAGGAGACCGAATGCTGGGCGACCGGCCACCGAGCTATCAGCGGTCCAGCTGCTAGCTGCGGGTGGAGGCCGTGCACCCATGAACTACGGCACTGCGACAGGGAGGCCGGCTCACTGGCTTTCAGGTGACTAGACTGCCAGGCGACCGCCTACCACTGCAAATGCGCACCTGTGCTGTTTGCCTATCTTCTTATGAATTCTCCAACAACGAAGGCGATGGCACGAGCGACCTGAATTGCAACCGGCACCCGGGTTTCTAGGCTGGAATCCGGCACTCAGGATTAAAGGGTCGGAGGCCGACACTCGGCTACGGTCACCCCCTCCCTCCTCCTTCATTTGGGGACCACGGTCTGCTGTTCACCTGTCTCCTTATGGACAGTCCACCAGGAAAGTGAGACAGCACGAACGACCGGCCGACTAGCTCGCCAGTGGCCGGGCAATCAGGCAATTAGGCAACCGCCTACTACTAGGACATTGGTGCTCGGGGCTTGGAGACCGGAGACCAGCACTTGGGACCGGTCTCCCCCCCCCCCTTCTTTTTTTGGGGACAGCCATCTGCTGTCCACCTGTCTTCTGCTACCACTGACACGGTCATCGCTTTTCCTCCCTTCAGTGCAAATTTTGATGCAGCTGCTACCTCAGGCCCTGTCGTTTACAACTACACCTACAAGACTCTCCGGTCTCCTATCTCTTGTCTCTTGCCTTCCAAAGACAAGACCGCTCTGATATTCAAGCCCTCACCTTTCTTCGGTACACTACATTCGCCTTTCCTCCTTTCAGTGCAAACTTCGATACAGCTGCTACTTCAAGATGTGTCATTTACAACTACATCTACGAGACCCTCCGGTCTCCTGTCTTCTGTCTCTTGTCTCACCTTTCTTGGGTGCACTTTCTTGGGTCGCCTTTCCTCCCTTCAGCGCAAACTTCGATGTTTCTGCATCGTCTCTCGTTTGTCACTACGACTTCGGTCTCCCTGCATTCCTGGCTCCTTCATCTTCCTTTCAGACGTCTTCACTTGGCCATCGTTTCGTTATATTTTAAACTTGGCTGTTGCGTCGTTGATACTTCAGCACAGCCCTGGTCTACACACCCACCTTCCATGACTGTCTAACTCGTCTCCACTCTAAACCCTCTAACTTCTGAGCGGTTCTAGTCGACACACTGCACCAGGGCAACCGCGGACGTCTGGTCCCCTACATATGGTCTCTGTAGCAGTCAGTCTCCCGTGAGGCGCCATTCATGGTCACCTGTGGCCGGCACCCCAAGTATGGATCGACGTCCACGACCGTCGGCCGCCAACTTCCTCGGTCTCCTCCTTCTGCACCAAGCAAGCCATATCAATTGCGCCTATTTGATCTTCATTGGATCAATGGTCACCTCTTCTTTTCGACTCATGAAGACGATCTCTGCCATATTCCTGTAAAGCCACGTCCTAGACCCGATAAGATCGTCCTATCTCTTGGAGGCAATGTTAACTATCCTAAATTTTAGTTTTCATTCCTCCCTTCCTGAATGCGTAATGCATCCATCACTCGTGAAGAAGTTGGGGTGAGCAACTTAGCTGAACATTTTTTTATCTTTTATGTTTTCAAGCAGTAAAGAATGGAGTTTAAAAAAAACCAGCTGTGTCTGATGAGAATTTAACCTTAGATATACCCTTCCTTGTGATATTATCAAAACCCTCCTTTATTTGCTTACAAGTCATAAGCACTTACCAGAACTTACCATAAGCCATCTTGGTGGTGCCTGCCACCCTTTAAAGGACGGAAGAAAGCATATGGATGGAAGGACATGACAACACGTTGGGTGTTTGTGCCTATACCGAAAAAACTTTTCGTAGGTCGTGAGTGATGAAATACGTTTAAAAATTGCGTTGCAATTAGTGCAAAGAGTATTGATTAGGGCAGTCGGAAAAACTATAACACTGTTCACCTTCACCAAGGGAAGTTTCTGATAACGATCTTCGCAATAATCTTTGTTTGAACAGTTTTAACCACTTCATCTACTTAAAGATGACCACAGAAAAAAGTGGGGAGGGAGGGGGGAAAGAGAGAAGCAGGCCACAGGAAACGAGGGAAGATGGAGGGAGGCTAGCCGTGTTGTTGGCTTGCGCGTGATGACAGCATTCGGTAACCTGTCACACTAGATGGTGCTCCGAACGTCTTTGAATTCAAACTTAAATCTACGGTTAGAATTGACTTTATGGGTTACTGCACTTCTTGTGTTTTAGGAATTACTTTAAAAATAAGCTAGAGATAGAAAAAGGAAATACACAAGAAGCACCCACCCACACAAACATCAACAATTAACGAACAAGCACATCAAAACGAGATTGAAGGCATTAAAAGATGGGGCACAAGCAACATGAGAGGGAAGGGCATTCCATGCATGGACTACCCTTTCCGTAAAGAACTAGAAGCGAAGTTTCGTCCGGGACACAGAACCACAGATGTGAAAAGGATGGCCACGAGTAAAGCTACTAACTACGTTCCTAGTTTGTTTCTTGACACTTATTAACCTATTCCACTCCATGAAATAGCCTTCTCTGGAAAGGTTGCTTTCTTTAAGTCCCATAAGTGTACGTAAGTCAGAGACGTGTTTCCATCTCGTCTCCTCTCGACAGGGATGCCAGGACTCCAATCACTCGGCTGTGATTTGCTCGCTGTTTTCGAGTTCTCGGGAACCTTCACGAAGTTCGCTTTTCACCCTTCCGAATTAGCTTCTCGCCTAATTGCGTTGTGTCCACAGGGGTTGGGGGGGAACGCGAGGAGCTTCGCCTCGTTGCCATTTTTGAGGGGGACGAAGTACTCGCACAAAAAAATTACGACTGACTGGCTTATTGTTTTTACGACTGTGTTTTCAAGGTGGGGGACGAACCGAAGTTCCCCCTACCTTAAAAAAGTGTTTACGACTGGCTGGCCCATTGCCTGAGTGGGGGGGGGGGGGGGGGGCTGGCCTATTGGTTAGGGGCCAACCAATAGGCAAGTCAGTCGTAAAA
>JAHWFP010105581.1:1547-21199 GCA_023313725.1 Lithobius niger | reverse complement strand
CAGGCCGTGAAAGAATCCGCTAAAGAGAGAGTTAAAGAAACTGGTCATGACATTTTGACCGATATTCACGATAAAATACAGCAGACTGGAAGTGGGCGTATAAAAAAGAGAAGGTCTAAAACGAATGGAGGTAGGCGTATAAAAAAGAGAAAGTCTAAAACTAAAAAAAAGATAAATAAAAGGCGAAAAATTGAAAAAACTATTTTAGACTAGTATAAATAGACCTGAGTACGTCTAAAACGACATAACCCTGAATCGACGCAGTCCCATAATGGCATTTTTACATCCACAGAGTTGTGAATGTCTATTGTCACCTTTAGAATTATTCTCGCTCCCACCTACACAAATCAGTATCGAACAGACAAGATACGCCGAATTCCGACCCATCGCGACACTGTCAGCCAATCAAGTTATTGATTACGTAATTCCAGGATCAGTAGATGAATATGTAAATCTGGCTAATACTCTGGTGTACTTGAAAGTTAAAGTTAAAAAAAATTCAACTACTAACCTAACAAATGATGAGTCTTCACATGTGACGCCAAACAGACTTTTATTAAACACCCTTTTTAGTCAAGTGGACTTGACTATGAATGGAAAACTAACCTCCAGTAGCACAGGTCAATACGGCTATAAAAGTTACATTCAAACTTTATTAAATTACGGTTCCGACGCAAAAAACACGCAACTGACAGCTGCTCTGTGGTTAGACGCCAGCAACAGATCAGCAGCTATCACAGGCAGTCGTGAAGTTGAATTATTGGGTCGACTACATTGTGACATTGCTTTGCAAGACAAACTCGTACTGAATAATGTAGAAATAAAACTGCGTTTTGTTCC
The DNA here is from genome assembly GCA_023313725.1 of Lithobius niger. Classification (NCBI taxonomy): domain Eukaryota; kingdom Metazoa; phylum Arthropoda; class Chilopoda; order Lithobiomorpha; family Lithobiidae; genus Lithobius; species Lithobius niger. The sequence continues at coordinate 20,359 of JAHWFP010105581.1, read as the reverse complement.
AATCAATCCAAAATTTAATTTGTACGTAACGCAAGCAGGTATTGCTGCTGGTGTTACGGCGCCTCTGTTCGAATTTGTGGATATGGCCTTGTTTGTAGAAAAAGTGAAACCTGCATCTAATATCTTGTTAGCGCACGCACGCGCACTGAGTGCTGGTACTGCTAAGTATCATTTTAAAAAGACAGACGTTAAGGTCCACACTATAGTCAACAATGCCAAATCGGCACAATTCGACAATTTGTTCCAAGGTGTTATTCCGAATAGGATCGTCCTAGGGATGGTGACACATACAGCCTTTAATGGGGATTACAAAGCAGATTCTATGTTCTTCAGACATTTCAACCTGAACTCATTAGCGGTGTCCGTTGATGGACAAATGATTAATGGAAAACCAATTAGCATGGATTTTACCAACAAAAACTGCGTTGAAGCCTACATTTCAATGTTCGGGGGACTCGGAACGTTATTTCACAATTCTGGAAATGGAATTTCCTACGAAGAATGGATGTCTGGACATACTTTATTCTGTTTCGATCTCACTCCAGACCAGTCAGCTGATGACAGTTCCCACGTGTCACTCGTTCGTAACGGTGTTGTGCGTGTTGAATTGAGATTCTCCGAAAATCTGACGGAAAACGTCAACTTGATAATTTATTCAGAAACGGACGCTTTGCTGGAAATTGACGAAAGAAGAAATGTTTTAACTGACTTTTGAATAAAATGAATACCTTACAGATTGAAAGTAAACTGTCACCAGTGTGCAGAAACTTCATCGGTGTTTACGCTAGCAACCGGCTTCCGAAGAAACCAAGAAGAGGCTGGATGGTGATGAATGTATCTCCAGATTCACACAGTGGACTTCACTGGATCGTCGTTGGATGCGGAGAATATTTCGATCCCTTGGGTTTGCCACCCGTGAATAAGACTGTTATAGATTATTTGAATAAATGTAAAATGCGGTGGTGGTTTAATCATTTCCCTTTACAGAAATTTGGAACTATAGTCTGTGGACATTTTTGTATCTATTATATTACTGAGCGATGTAAAGGTTGTACACCTAAACAAATTGTTAACCGTCTAAGGAAAATTTCTAATCCTGGAAAATATGTGTATAATTACGTGAATAAAATGTGATTTTTTTCATTCAGTCTATTTATTTCATTGTAGTAAGGGGAGAGACCTATAAATATAGGATGGAGAGGTCTACCTACTATTCCATTCGTTTTACTGGATAGAGAGGTCTATCTACTAATCCATTCTTTTTATTTTTAGAAATGGCTTTTGTATGCGACATCTGTGGGAAGACTTATGTTCACGCAAAAAATTTATATCGTCATAAAAGGAAACACCATCCGGATCAACGTGTGGTTACTTTACCACATCGACGAAAAAAACGCACATTCGATTGCTCTACCTGCAATGTTTCCTTTTCAACCTTAAGAGGTTTACGAGAGCATAACAACTCTACCCATCGTGCGATACCACCACCACCACCACCATCATCACCCCCTCCACCTCCCTTCATTTTGGAAGAGAGTGCATTCCAAAACTTTTTCCAGAGATATGTCTACGCACAACAGGAAGATACTAATGACATACGAACTTACTTCGATATGATCAGAACCCATATTTTAAGACTTTTTGATCATGTGCAACGACGTTACAATCAATTTAAGTTTATGATGTGTCTTCATCTTACTTTGGTTAAAGAAACACCCGTCGAAAAAAAAACTACAAATATCTATTTATGCAGTACACCCATTGCTGTTTTATCTGTTTTAGACTTCAATAATGCTATTCATACTGCTTTAACAAAAATTTTGAATAGCTTCGAATCTTATCAAAAAAATGGATCAGGATGGGTAATAAGTTCCATTGACAAATGCGATATCCATTTTGGTCACTACGTTCCTCTCACTGGTGGTTGCAGTTATCATTTAGATAATTATTTAATTAATAAGCATGCTTTGTTGAACATAGATTGTCGTGACAGTCGTTGTTTTGTATATTCCGTACTGGCTGAATTGCATCGTGTCAGTAGTTCTGACCATCCCTCACGTTACAAGCAATACGAAAAGTTCTTGGGTACATTAAATCTCGATGGAATCAGTTTTCCCACACCACTCTCTGAAATAAATCGTTTTGAAAAACAAAATACCATCGCAGTTAGCGTGTATGGTTATGAGAACAAAACGATTTTCCCCTTACATATTAGCAACCTGGAATCAGATCAGGTTGTTAAATTGTTATTGTTGGATAATAAACATTACTGTTTGATTAGAGATTTTAATCGACTCACCCACAGTAATACAACCAGATACGTTTGTCAGTATTGTATTTGCCCTTTGCATACTAAAGAAAGATTACAGGCACACGAACCACTTTGCAAACAAAACAAATTACAAAGACTAGAAATGCCCGAAAAACAAACGATGCAATTCAGTCATCACGATAGGCAATTACCAGCACCCTACGTTGTATATGCAGACTTTGAATGTGTATTACCTAAACTGAGTACTTGTCAACCTGACCCTAATTCTTCATATGTACAAAAATTAGAAACGCATGTACCGTGCGGGTTTGCTTACGTCGTTGTTGATAACTTGGGAAGAGTTCATTCACATAAAGTGTATAGGGGAGAGGATTGTGTGGAAAAACTTTTTGAATGCCTGTTACTTGTTCAAGCAGAAATTGTGTCCAAACTGTCTATAATCGCTCCTATGATTTACACGACCGATGATGAAAAGAGTTTCAGAGCAGCTACACAATGTTATATTTGCAACACATCATTTGGTCTTTACGATATGCGTGTACGTGACCACGATCATATTTCTGGCTTATACAGAGGAGCAGCGCATCAGCGTTGTAATTTGTTGTATAAATATAAACCAACATTACCCATTCTATTCCACAATCTCAGCTTCTACGATTTGCACCTAATCGTACGCGCTTTGTCATATTTTGGTGACCATTCTGTGAAAATTATTCCAAAGAACACGGAACGGTATCTATCATTACAAATAAGAAATTTATTATTTTTGGATTCTTATCAGTTCCTGCCTGCCTCTTTGGACACATTAGTTAAAACTGTAACAGAATTTCCTTTAATGCAAACCATTTTTCCTAATACATACAAGGATCTCACACGTAAAGGACAATATCCATACGAGTATTTTGATTCGTTTTCCAAGTTTGACGAACAACAACTTCCACCAAAAGATTCATTCTATTCTACATTAACAGACAGTGTCATCACGGACGAACAATATACATACGCACAACACGTGTGGAATTTGCTGGACTGTCAAACATTGGGTGATTATCATGATTGCTATTTATTAACTGATGCGGTGCTCCTGGGTGACATTTTTCAGGCTTACCGTGCCATGTGCTTGAAATATTATGGACTAGACCCTGTCCATTACTTTAGTCTTCCAGGTTTGGCGTGGGATGCAGCTTTGAAATTAACCAACGAAAAACTTGAGTTATTAACAGATATCGATATGTACATGATGTTCGAACGTGGGGTACGTGGTGGTGTCTCCACAGTATCGAATCGTTACGCAAAAGCTAACAATCCTTACCTGCCAAATTATAACTCTGATGCACCTACGTCATACATAGAGTATTTGGATAAAAATAATCTGTACGGTTTTTGCTTGATGCAAGCCTTACCATATTCAGGTTTTCGTTGGTTAACCGCTGTAGAAATAGCTACGCTCGACGTAACAAATATACCTGAAAATGATACTGGATATGTTTTAGAGGTAGATTTGGATTATCCTGAATACTTACATGACAAACATTCCGATTATCCCTTAGCACCAGAAAATCTAACAATAACTTACGAAATGTTGTCACCTTACAACAAAGAGCTGCATGCACTATTCAAATTACCAAATTCGACTAAAAAATTAGTTTCACACTTTCTTCCCCGAAAAAATTACGTTTGTCACTACAAAAACTTGCAGTTCTATCTCTCGCATGGTTTGGTGCTTAAGAAAATACACAGAGTCGTGACTTTCAAACAAAAAGCCTGGTTGAAACCGTTTATTGAATTTAATACTGAAAAACGACAGCAGGCTACAACTGAATTTGAACGTGATAATTTTAAACTGGCGAACAACAGTATTTATGGGAAGAGTCTGGAGAACGTACGTAAACATGTCTCGATCAAATTGACAACAACATTAGCTAGAACGAGGAAATTATTAGCCAAACCCTCAGTCACATACTTAATCCATTAACTGACAAGTTAGGTTTGTTTAGACTACACAGATTAAAAGTAATATTAAACAAGCCAGTTCACTTAGGATTTGCTGTGTTAGACCTATCTAAATTATCGATGTTCGAATTCCATTACGATTACATCATTCCAAAATATGGTGATAATTGTAAATTATTAACGACCGACACCGATTCGTTCATCTATCACGTATTCACTGATGATTTGTATCGGGACATGGCTGAATCACATCATTTGTTTGACACGAGCAATTATCCAACCAATCATTTTTTATTTTCCAATGAAAATAAAAAAGTTCCTGGAAAAATGAAAGATGAAACTGGATCCATACCCATTTCTAGGTTTGTTGGACTGAAATCAAAAATGTATATGATAGAGTATGATAGTACAATAAAAAAGGTTGGAAAAGGAATAAAGAAATCTGTTTTACGGAATCACGCAACTAGTGATGATTACATACATTGTTTACAGGAACGACAACGGTTTTCCTATTCAATGACAAACATTAGAAGTTACAATCACTTGTTATTTACCATCGAACAAAAAAAAATTTGTTTAACAGCTTACGATGACAAGAGGTGGATCTTACCCTGCGGCATTGTTACAGTTCCTTACGGTCATTACAACACATTGTAAATAAAGCCACATCAACCGATAGTGTTGTTATTCAATCACAAGTTGCTCGAACAATGAGGAGCGGTTTGATGTACAGCACAGATTCCATGAATCTGTTCACAACTATGGGACGAGAAAAGACTTTCGTTGATAATTGGTCTATGGATGGTAAACAATCAGCTCACAACATGGCCAGAGCAGGACTTTTCCGTGCAACACGAGATAACAACGACTGTGTTGTTTGTTCCTATTGTGATTGGAAATTTTTTTCTTGGAGTATAACTGATCTGCCTACATTGTATCACAAGACATTGAATCCAAACTGTCCCTTCATAAGATGCTATCCCCTTGGAACGAACGATTTATCCGAACTAGCAAACGTTTTTCCTGAAACAGCGGTCTATGGTAGCGGATGCGGTCGTGGATTCAATTGTAACAATCAGCTTAGTGATCGTTTTTTCAAAGAAGCATTGAAACATTTGTAACATATTGTATCCTGTATGTAAATAAAAATTGATTGTAATTGTATTTACTTCACGTATTTGTCTTTTATTGTTTTTATTTACTGTTTACATAATATTTAGTATCGAAACGTTATTCAATCCAGTTTATCCTTACAAAATTGAAATGGGATAAAAATAACCGATACACGAAAACAAATTTAAAAGATGTGTCAGTGGTGAGATTCGAACTCACGCCCTCATTTGAGGATCAGAACTTGTATCTGATGCCTTAGACCACTCGGCCACTCTGACACAACCTACATATTGTTGAAATCTGAAATATAACAATATATAAAGGAATAGCGTTACTTTTCTTGGTGACCTTGACCTACGACCTCTCGTACATGATAGGAATAACGTTACTTTTTTGGTGACCTTGACCTTCGACCTCGCGTACGTGACTGGAATACGTAAGTAGGAGCCGGAGCCGTGGCTTACGGAGACAAAAATATAACTACTTATCAGATGTAGAAAGCCAAGAACTGCATCTGAGAAAGAAGTTGAAAATAAAAAGGAGAGTGAAGAAGAGGACACGGAAAATGATAACGAAGATGAAGAAGAAGAAAATAAAAACCAGAAAGCAGAGGGAGAATTAAGACAGGAAATACACACTACTGATATAGAGACAAGAATAGAAGCAAGAATGAAGTGAATGGGAGAAAAATTAGACAAGATAATTAAGGCAAATGAAAAAATGGAAGAAATTATCAAAACACTGGACTTTTTAAATCAAGAACAAACGGATCTCAAAAAAGAAAATGAGCTGATAAAAGAACAAGAAGAGAAAATACAAATTCTAGAGAACAGAGAAGAAAGAAATAAAATTGTTGAGCAAAAGCTAGCAACAATGAACCGTGAAGCTAAAGAAAAAGAACAATAAGATCGGAATAGAAATCTGGAAATTGGACAACTGGATTGGTTACCAGATGAAGATGTGAAAGAAGTGGTGCATAACCTTGTAAAAAATTTCAACATACAGGGGTTCGAAGAAAACCAAATAGATGCGGCACACAGGATGCCAAACAAAAATAAAGATAAACCAAGCATCCTGATACTGCAGTTTAAGCACAGAGATAGTAGAAACTTGTGGTTGGAGTAGAGAAAACGTATTGTAACTAATGATAACATGTAAATGGTGTCGAACTTCAATTCGTAAAGTCCGAAAATAGGGTGGGTGTGAGGCTCATTGTTAATGCTAACCAAATAGCTCAGTTGTATAGAATGTGGTAAAAGAAGCATTTGTACATAGCACAATGAAATAGATTAACCTAAAAGTCCACAAATTTAAACGTTAAATTTAAACTCGACGTTTCCAGCTGAACACAGCTAATTTTTAGGGAAACAAACATACAAACACCTTTCTTTAATTTCCGAAGGTCCTGAGCTGTCTGACTTGGCGGTTTGGTCTCCTGCGTTAGCAATGCTACATGCACTAATAAAAGTGTATAAGGGTCCAAAGTAACGCCAATGAATGGAGACAAATCTGTCCAAGTCAAGGAAAAAAATAATAATAAAATTTTAAAAATAGAAAAGAAAATGGAGAGTTGAGGAGAGCTGAAAGAACAAGAAGTGTTGACAATTACGTGGGGTTTGGGTGTTACTCTTTTCCCTTCTGGCAATATTGATATTGTGTCCTGGTATCTAAATTTAGAAATGGCGAATTACTTGTGAAGTGCTAAGTATCTATATAACACGCTTAATCTAATGCAGACAGCAAACGCATCATGCATAGACGAAACTCATCATGCACGGAGCAAATGCATCATGCATGGAAGTTTCAGGGGAATGCAGGGGCAATGGAGAGTGTGGGGGGGGACCTGCTAGACCGGCGTATGTTACGCTGAGGTACAGTTAGTTCTTAACCCATAACCACCTAGATAAGAACGTACGCCTTCAACGCATAACAGCAAAAAACTAAGTCCCAGCGCGAGCTTTGTGACGGGTCCCCAGGGACCCCGAGCAAAGCGGGCAGTCACAGCCCAGTCGTAGGCTCCAAACCAAGAGAATGCTGGTTCGAATCCGAGCACCGACCCGAGTCCTACTCTAAAAAAAAGGGTCTGAAAGTTTTTTCAGGCGGTTATGGGTTATTGGTTGTAATCAAGTATTTTCTCAACCCTCAGCTAACCCATAACCACCTAGATACGAACGTACGCCTTCAACGTATAACAGCGAAACACTAAGTCCCAGTGCGAGCTTTGTGAGAGGTCCCCGGGGACCCAGAGCAAAGCGGTCAGTCACAGCCCAGTGGTCAGCGCCATCGGCTTAGGAGTGGCGGAAGGTTTAAGAGTCTTATAGGGTCACGTAAGGGTTGCAATCTTGGTGACTAGGTCAAATGGATAGCCACTATTGATATATTTGTAAATAATATAAAGTAATTCGCCCAAAAACTGTTGTGGGTTGAGTATTGTGATTACTTACTCTCTGCATTTGTTAAAGTTGCTAAGCTTCCATATTGGGTAAATATGGGAAAGGAAGGAAGAAACGTAATTGGTTTGCGATGGTTCCTGTAAGAAACTCTTGTGAGGGTGCAGCCAGCAGCGAAGTAGTTGACAGTCCATCAATTCTTCCAGGTGTGTCGTTGGATGGTGCTTCCACTGGTGGCTGGTTGGTCGGAACCGCAAAGAGAAGAAAGAAAAAAACAAGAGGGTCTGGATTGCTTCCCGTCCTCTCCAAAATACTTGGTGTATGAGTCGTCTCCTGTTGAGGTGGGCACAGGGGATCCTGGTCATTCGGAATCACTACCGCCGGTTGATGATCCCCCTATGGATTTAGCCCAAGAAGTTCAGTCTGTGGACCAAAATAACTTAGTGTGTGCTGTGGAGCTGGTTTCACAGTCTGCTAATAGTGGTGATTGTGTACAAGGTGCTTACACGACTAGTGAACAGCTGCCCAACACTTGGAGCCGAAATAGTGGTTCCTGGTTCCACGACTGGGAATGCGTTGCTCGGATCAGTCAATTTGGAGTGCGTCCCGGACCCATCCATAGGTGTAGGCTAATCTTAAGTTATACTTAATTCATAGTTTGTAGTTGGAACGTAAGGGGAGTCCACAACAAGCTTGGGGAAATTGAAACGTTATATCATGAAGTAGGTATTTTGGACCTTTTGGAGACCATGCTTCGTCCAGGTACCACTCCGTTCATCAATGGTGACAATGCCAGTTCGAACATTAGAGTTTTTGTTAAGGCTGAGATCCCTTTCATTCTAAATCCTCAACCTATCTGTCCTGGAGTGGGCTCTTGCGTTCTTAGTATCTGGTGGCAGAATTCTTGGTTTACCGTGTGCTTTGTTCATTTGTTAGGCAGGTTGAAAAAACTCAACTGGGAAAGTTGGGTTAGTTCACTCCCACAACCAGTTATTCTGGGCGATGATTTTAACGCCCACCACTGGCTGTGGGGGAGTAAACAAACGTTGTGATGCCAGAGGACTTGTTCTAGCCAACTCTCTCGATGGTGTAGGCCTCTACCTCGTTCATGACAGGTCCCCCACATTTGTTAAAATCTATGGTGGTGTACTCTAGGAATCCACCCTGGATCTGTTTTTCTGTTCTTCGACCCTAACCACCTTGTTCGCTTTTGAGATTTCGCAAGACCTAAGAGGGAGCAACCACTTCCCTGTGGCTCTGCGGCATCTGGCTAACTCTGTACGTCGCTTACCTAGAAGGTATGGTTGGTTAGGCCCGTAGTCAGTTCAGGGACTTTTGGACCCTGGGTGACGAAATGGGTTAGTAGAAGAAAGGGTGTTCCCCGCCCTACTTGCTTGCTCTCTGGTGGTCGGTGATCGCCTGAGGGCTTGGCAAAGTTTCCAGTGGGTCCCTTCGGATATGAGATGGTTTGAATTTGTTGGTTAGGGAGAAGAGTTGAAATTCATTCTTCGCAAGGAGAAAGCTCTCTTTGGTAACTGGCTTTACACTGAGATATCTGCAGGTATGCCACCATCTCGGGTGTGAGGATTAGTGCCCCAATGGACAGAAGGGCTGCGGTCTCATAGGGTTCTTGATGAGTCGGGTGTGGTTCTCAAACGTATTGAAATGGCCATTTCAATAATGGCATTTAACCTCAAATTTTCTCGTGTGTTTGACTCGCTGAAAGGGGCTCCACCACCAATTCGGGCAATGGTGGGTGGCAATACGTCCTCGGAGAGGCCGATTTCCATGGGCGAGTTAAACACCAACTTTGATCTCTGCTGGTCTTCTGGTGCACCTGGTATTGATTTGATGGTGCACCTGGTATTGATAGCCCATTCTGAGTTACTGGATTACTTTCAATCTATTTTTGATGGTGCTCCAGTCCCGAATTCATGGCTTTTCTCTATTCTCACTCCAGTTCTGAGCAGTGGTAAATTGCGTATGTCTGAAGTTAGTTACAGACCCATTACTCTTCTTTCCTGTGTCCGTAAACATTTTGAAAAGGTTTTTGACCGTCGCTTGATTTGGACTATTGAGCGGTCTGGGAAGTTCTTCGGAGCTCAGCTCGGTTTCCGAAAGGCTAAGAGTTCGCAAGATGCTATTCTTTTTTTAGAATCGGGTATTAGAGAAGCTTGGCTTCAGGGGAACATTGCTGTTACCGTGCTACTCGACATCAGAACAGCTAATGACATGGTTGATGTTTGTTGGGTGGATCATGCTCTTCTTAACCTGAGTGTCAGTGAAACCCTGCAAAAGGCTACTCTGGCTCTTCTAGAGGTGAGGTGTTTTGCAACTCGTGTGGACGGTCATTGGTCTGGTGTGAGGGCAATTGACAGAGGCCTCCCTCAAAGCAGTTGTCTCATGCTCTTCACTGTTGCAATCAATGAAGGACTGGTTGAGCTGAGTCTCCTGGTCAACATTGTCATTTACGCGGATGACGACGCTGTATGGGTGGTGGGTACGGATCTTGGCAGTCTTTTGCGGACACTTGAAGGCACCATTGAGAGGGGATCTGAGCTTCTGGCGGTGAGAGAGTTGGCCCTCTCCACTGCAAACTCAGAGCTTATAGTCTTCTCCCAGGGCCCACTCCTACCTACCTCCTTGAGGGCGAGGACTTCTGTTGTCCACTCAGTCTCGAGTGTTTGATATTTGGGTTCTCGACTGGATCCGACCTTCTCTTATCAGAGAGAAGTTGCTGTTGTGAAGGAATCTGTCACTTCACACTTGCGCATCCTATCTGCTTTAGCTTCAAACAAGTTTGTGGCTAGGCGATCTGTTGATACGAACCTGTATAGATCTTACATTAGATCCTGTGCTGATTTTCACTTGCCATTTTTGACATGTACTAGTCGTGTCATAGAAGCCATTCAGGTCACTTTGAATGAATGTTTGCGTGTCGTTTCTGGCTGCCTTTTATCGACTCCGGTCTCGGCGCTTTTAGTAGAAACTGGAGAACAACCGGTTCACATCAGGGCCAGGGAAGGGAACTCCTTTGTGCTCTGTGTGTTCGTGCAGTTGCGAGAGGTCGTTTGGATCCCCTTGGGCGCATCCGGTTAGACTATGGTATCCTGCCTTCCGGGGTGCGAGATTGTTTGGGTTCTCTGGGTCTCGGAGCAACTCTGCTTGTCGTTTTCTCGACTTTCCAGTTCCAACCCTAGCCAGTCCTCCTATCCCAAGGGCGTGGTGCGAGACGGCGCTTTCTTGCTTCAGTAGCAAGTCTAGTCGTGGTATATGAATATTCTGTGATGCATCGTTTCTGACAGATTCCTGTGGTTGGGATCTTTGTTCTTGACCTCAAAATGGCTAGAAGCTACTACCTTCCAGGTCTCCCTTCGGCCTTCGTCAGGAAACTTGTTGCTTTGTCTATTGCGCTTGATAGAGCATTGGACCTCCAACTGCAGAATTTCACATTTGTCTCGGACTCTGTTGTGGGAATCGGTTTGGTGAGAGAAGCACTTCGCTCTTTGACCATCAGTCATCCCTTGGACTTTGAAATCGTCTGGAAACTTTTTGGGGCTACACAGAGCAGCCCTACGGTTTTTGTACTGAGGGTATTTGGTCACTCAGGAGTAGTCGATAACGAGACTGCAGTCGACCTTACACGGATTGGTGATTCCTCCAGAACGAACATTATTTCGTTTCCGCTCGCCCAGTGATCTTCGCCCAGTTCTTTATGCCCAGTCCTCTTCCTGGTGGCAGAACGAATGGGAAGGCAGTTTAACAGGTAGGACTTTGCATGCGGTGCACCCGCCAGTATCCCTGCCTTCGGTCCTTGGTGGGTTCCCCAGAAGAGAGTCGGGCATGCTCTCCCGCCTTCGTTCTTGGTGTGTGCTGCTGCGTGCGCCACATGTTCAGACGTGGGTGGAGTTCCTCGTCACTGTGTCTGTGTGGAGAGGTTGAGACAGTGGAGCATTTCGTTTTCTGGTGCCCTCGTTGGTCTGGCTTCAGACATCCACCTTTGGCACTGGGAGATGTATTCGTCTTAACTGTGTATCCTGTGTGTGCCTCTACCTGTAGAATTGGTGTGCCATAGTGAAGTTCTGCAAGATAATAAACACTTTGTTTTTTAGTGAGATTATTTTCTATGGAGCCTGGTCTTTAACACCACCAAGTCCTTCCTCGTTGCATAGTATGTCTATAGTAGGCTTTATTTGTTTTTAGTATTTTTCATCCATGTATTGTATGGTTTGGATAGTCTACCACATAATTTAGTTGTAATTTTACATTGAGCGCATGACTACGGGACTGTATGCTCGAATAAAACCGTAGAAAGAAAGAAGGAAAAGTAAAACTGAAAGGATTAGTTTTAATTTTATATTGAGCGCATGACTTCAGGTCTTTATGCTCCAATAAAACCGAAAGAAAGAAATTAAGGAAAAGTTACTTCCTGTGCAGGCACGCGTGGAATCATGACGACAAGGACGCTGCATTACAGAACACTGCTGTTTTTATTAAAGGACAGACCTCATATTACGTCAGAGTGAAAGGAATACTCTTCATATACGACTGTCACACCGTAATTATTTCTGGTAGTATATCACTTGCAACCTATTGCGTTCATACGAAATGCATTAAAATGCGAAGCGCACTTTAAATTTTCGTGAAACCTGTAGGGACGTACACATGTGAAAAGTACCTATAATTATAACAAAATTTTAAAAAACCAAACAACAAGCAACTGAACACACGTTCATTATCAAAACAAGCAACCAAATTTTTTTAATACATTAAAAGATGCACGCTCAATTAAAAAAAAACAACCGATTTAACCGCTAACTGGTCATTTGCAAAAATAGAATGTAAAAAAAAAATACAAAAACAGTTTATCAGAAATAAAACCCACAAGGGTGAAAGAACCTGCCAAGTTTCAGCCAAATAAAGTAGTGATATCAGAACAAATATGGTTGTCACCAAGTTGCTGCATGGTCTACCAACCGTAACCGAAAAGTGTTCCCTTTAGAAAGTAGTGGTATCACCCCCACCAATGAACAATCATCAAGCTAATCCCACCGACTATTACTTCAAATGTTAAATGAAAAACGTCATTTACCCTTTGATATGATAGTCGGTGGAATTAGCTTGGCGGTTGTTCATTGGCAGGAGTGATGTAACAACTTTCTAAGGGGAACTCTTTTCGGTTAGGGTTGATACACCATTTAACACCTTGATGGCGGTCATTTTGTCTGAAATCACTACTTTGATTGGCTGAAACTTGGCAGGTTCTTTCACCCTTGTGGGGTTTGTTTCTGGTTTATTTATCTGATAGAGGTAGGAGGTTTTGGCACAATGCCGAGCAGTGTTTGAACAAGCTTTTGATTGTTTTAAGATCGTTCGTTATATTCCGTCAACATTATTCTTTACATCGCAATGTTGTACTACATAAAAATAAACAAGCCAAACGATGCCGTCTATTTTTTCTCTTAGGGAGCCTAATTTAAAACTGGGCTATCTGCCCCACTACATATGGTAGACTACGAGAGCGACCATTTAGCTGGAGAAATTCAAGAGGAAAACCCAGGATCTTTAACATGCCAAAATCGACATGAGTATGAAGCACCATAGGGCCCTTATCGTCCCGAAAATGCCAGGAGTGACTGAGGCCAGGGTCGAACCTGATCTACTGGTCCCTTCCACACACCTTCACATTGGACCATTTCACACCTTTCCCATGTCCTGCACGTTTGGCGATGCCATCGGGGGCCTTTGAGTCCCTTGCAGGTCTAACCTTGGTGGTAAGGCATTAGTGTCCCCAAACCTCTTACCATCATCATTCCTTGGCCGTTTTATGTACACTGTATTTACATGTAATTGTGGCTGGCTGTCAGTGACTCCCCAGTCCTTGCCAGACTCGTTGCAATCGCAACAAATATTACTATTATTATTATATTATACCCGAATGAGATAACAATGAAATAAATTTACGCACCATGTCAATGGGCTAATGTTATAATGTCAATGCTTCACTGCTAAACCCGACGCTTCAGTGCATTTTAGTAGTATACGTGGCGGCACCAGCTGCGAACAATGTAAATAGAATAAAATAGAATAACCCGATGGAGCAAGCAAAAAGCCAAGAACCACCTACCCCTTCCCCCCAAACACAACCAATCAGGAACCAACCGCTAAGAAAAGCCTATCAAGGAAGAGGTCCAGCCGATTTTTGAAGGAATCAGGCGAACAAGAAAGACCAACCGAGATGGGCAGGGCATTCCAGGCCTCGACCACACGTTCAGAAAAGAACCAGTGCCGAACGTTATTGGAGGAGATTCTTCCACAGGGTTTGAGGGGGTGCCCCCTGGTCATAGTGTGAGAAAGATAAAAGAAGGCAGCTGCCTGGACATCAATATGGTGGTTTAAGATTTGGTAAGTGAGGATAAGATCTCCCTAGAGGAATCTGGTTTAGACCGAGGTCAGGTTCAGTTTGCGAAGACGCTCTTTGTAAGAGAAGTGTTTGAGGGGAAGGCACCATTTTGTGTGGCGGCGCTGACAAGTTTCCAAACAGGCAAAGAAAGCAGAGCGGCCAATTTGAGAACAGACTTCGAGGGCAGGGCGAAGGAAGGTTTTGTGCTAGAGAGCAAACAGCTTTGGTGAGATAGCAGAGAAAGTTTAAAGAATATAGTGGGCTTTTTTAAAGACTTTGCCAATGATATAATCAGTAATCATGGAATTTCAGAATCAACCAAAATGCTCAAGTCCCTATGGGACGTATTAATGGGACGGATGGGACGTGTTACCAAGGCGGTAGCTTCAGTGTGGGTTGTTATACCCAAAATGCAGCACCACGCATTTGGGAGGATTAAGGGCGAGACAGTTATTGGTCGACCAGTTAGCAACAGCGTCAATGTCTTGTTGAAGATCTTGATAGATAAGCGGGAGAGAGAAGTTTCAGATCGTTCGCATAGCTCCTGCAGAAGTAGCGGATGACAGAATGGAGGTCGTTTAGGAAAAGATTGAAAAGAACGGGCCCAAAACTGACCTCTGGGGGACCCCCAAGGTAACGGGGACCCAATCACTAGTATAACCCCTGAGACTAACACGTTGTCGTCTATGAGTAAGAGTTTGCTGAGTGGCATTGTTCCCTAAATACAATGGTTAAAACAATGCAAAACAATCAAAATGATCGTTTAGGGTCCCGTAACTCCAGAATGGATCGACCAATCGAAAAGTGGTCCCTGTAAGGTTGAAGCCCAGGAAAATTTCTGGCTCAGATCATGTTTCAGATTTTAGGTAGGTGCAGTAGTTTTTTTGTGAAACCGTGTCAGCCAAGAACAAGAACAAGAACCAGAACAACAACAACAAGAAGTGAACAGTTTTCAAATTTACGTGTGGCTCCCTACGTTTACTCTTGCACGGAATTGCATAAAAGTTGGTGTAAAGTTTGGAAAAGTTGCTATCTAGTATCTGGCCAAGTTTGGTCGAAATATATGAATAGAAACGGAGAAATTAATAGTTTTAGTTTTGCTGGAGAGAAGACTTCAATCATATATATACGATGATTACAAACAAAAATGTCAAGTGTGCCGTAAAAAAGGGGTTATATGATGATAATAATAACAATAATAATGATAATAGTAGTATAGTAATAGTAGTATATATAGTAATAACTGAACAAAAAACGGCTTTGCAGTTTAGAAAAAAAGCATTAGA
Source organism: Lithobius niger (assembly GCA_023313725.1). Taxonomy (NCBI): domain Eukaryota; kingdom Metazoa; phylum Arthropoda; class Chilopoda; order Lithobiomorpha; family Lithobiidae; genus Lithobius; species Lithobius niger. The sequence goes on along the minus strand of JAHWFP010105581.1, from coordinate 4,942 downwards.
GCTCGTATCCTCATACTCACAGCTGTGAAGGGACACGAATAAAAACGGATTAGAGTTCACTCGAACGCAACGAACTATAATTTGAACTCCAGGGAACAAGGAATGATTTTATTCATTGGTTATGTCAGACGTCTGTTTGTACGTGTTTTAGATTTTTGTTGCGTTTCATGTGAGTGTGTATGTTGTTTTTTGTGTGCGTATTTTATTTGTATGAAGTATCCAACCGTTTTCTTTGTTTGATTAGCGATGTACATGAATACATGTGTATGGAGACTGGCATGTCACAATTCTTGTTCCCTTGCATTGGAGTCCAAATTATAGTTCGTTGCGTTCGAGTGAACTCTAATCCGTTTTTATTCTTGTCCTTTCACAGCTGTGAGTATGGGGATAGGAGCTCTATTGCTTTTTTTTTTAAACGGCGAAGCCGTTTTTAGTTCAGTTAATTTGTTGGCATTTTTCGCTTCCATTTTATTGTAATTGCTACGGTCTGGTCTGTCATTTTTGCGGTATGTCCACTTTACACTCAATTTTGTTTGCGAAAAAACGAAACATTAGAAATGCGTATTTCTGTTCAGGTACTGCCCAAGCTTTGCCCCACGTTTGTTTTTTGATGGCAACACGCTAGAGTATGTCTAGAGTTAGCATGGGTCAGCTGATGGGTAGATGATTCTGCATTGTTGCAAGTAGATGCAGTATTATGGATTTTGGGTGTGCCTCCCCATAATGTGAATGCTGGGCACACCCTACGTGTCGTGTTGGGTTTCTGCAAGGCAACGGTCGCCTTGGGTAATTTGGTTCCATATTCCTAGTCCTCTTTGTTTCCCTCGAATTTTTGTTTTGTTTGCATACAGGACGTCTCTGCCGGGTGTCGGAAGGGGAGAGGAAGGGTAATGGTCTGTTGGCTAGTTCGATTCAATCTTGTTCCTTGCCCCGGAGGCCGGTTCCTAACGGTATTTCCGGTTTATTTGGATTAGATATAATTTAGGTAAAGGTTCATTTAGTGTAGAGCGTATGACTTTATAAAGTCTTTTTGGCTCTCAGTAAACAAACAAACAAACAAACAGTATTATGGCAAACAATCGCGGAAACAATTCAACTAGTTTCCAGAAGCATGCATTGAAGAAGTAAATAAATCATTCAGTCATGTCGGCCGTCCAATTTGGAGGCCTTACGGGCCTCAAAATTATAGATTTTGTACCATGCAGTTTAAAATTGAAAGATTAAAGCGAAAACCAAGACCATTTCATTTTGGTTCTCGACGACGATTAAATATATTTAACGGACCTGCAGCCCGAAGCTACCACGACAATGTTACTTTCCCCGTGCCCGAGTATCGTTGCATCTTGTTCGAGTAAGCTAAGTTGTAGGTTAAGATTTTAGCGTCGAGCGTAAGACTAATGGTCTGTAGGCTCGTGTAGTGAATTAAAAGTAAAGTAAAGTAAGCTACAATACGATCTTAAGCACCTTGCCTGTTGTTGGCCGTGTAAATATAATATAGTAATAATTTATTCACAACAAAAGGCACGAGACCCAGACGGATCTGTATGGGCTACATATCAATTCAAAAGTTTAAAAGATTAAAATTGAAAAGTAGTACATAAAATAACCAACTAAATCCAACAGAATACAAACGTAATTCAAATAATAGCCAATAATGTTACAACACTAAGAAGTCATGATCATCCAGTTTTTTAATTTCTTTAACATAGTCGAATAATAAGGTATTTATTCCCTAATAATAATAAGAATAAAACTTTAATGCCCAGCTATAGAGAGCAAGACGAAATCAAGGGTTCCGTGAGGAGCCATTAATAGCCTTCCGTAATTTAACGAAACAAAACAGCAAATAATGCACTACAAAGAAAAACACAAGTCCCACAGAACAAAGCATAAGTCCATAAAATACCCAATTTAGTTACCGAACTCAGGTCGAAGAAGGAAGGCATTAAGGCAACACTCATTGAGCATCTTTCGAAAAGTGCCTAACGACGAGGCCGACACTCAGAGAGTAGCAAGCAGGCACCACCTTTAATGCAAAAAAGGATTTTCTACCATTAAGTGAAAATTTAGGGAGAACTAATTTAAAACGATTACCATGCACACGTACGTGACTCCGTATTAATTTCGAAAAAACGGTAGATCTATTGGTAACAAGTAGTTTATAATCTTGTACGTCAAGATAAGGTCAGCCTTCAAACGTCTCATTCGAGAGAATCCGGCTTTAGGATCCTTAAAGGGGAATTCCAGTGGTTTATACTTATCAAATAAGCCCCTAGAGCATCGTACACTGACATTAGACACACAAAAAACGGCAAACGTAGGTTTAGTATATCCAAATATCAATTTTCTAAATGCTGTTTCTTTTGATTCGAAGAGCAGCGCCATTTTTATTGCATTTTAAATCCAGTTGTTGACAACAGACGGACGCGTATATTGCCTAACTTACGGAAGTAGGGCGAACAACTCACTCAGAGTGCATGCGCCACGACCCTGCAGACGGAAGCGAGAGACCGCGTTCACGTTCACTTTCGGTTTGTCCTGCCGCCATTGGAATTTCTGTCAGAAGTATTAACAACCGCGTACAATGTTGGCAGACGAAGGATTTCTGTTTGAGCCAAACCGAGCAGATGGTGCCACAGTTGAACAAGAAGATATCAGCAGCTCTAGTTCGGAGGATGAAATCAATGACAGGATTGGACATGCGAATTAGTGTTCGTGTGTGCATTGCAGTCCTATGCCGACTCAAGCGGAATCTACCCGCTGTAAGGAACAAAAAAAGCTGGAAACCAAATTCGCAGGTACGTACTCACAGTACCAGGTAACCTATTGATTTACAGTAACGAAGCTACCTCTTATTATGTATGTAGGCGATGTTTCCTATTCTGTTATTAGTGTTCTGTTATTAGAAAATTTTACTTTTCAGAAATTTACAATCGGTGGGCTACTGTGTTGGACTTTCTTCAACGTTTGGTTTTGACCACTTGTTGAAGCTTGTTTTGGATGGATAGCGCCGTGTTTAGAAGCGTTCTTTTACTTCTCTTCCCCAAAAACTCCTTCTCTAGGTCAAGCTCATTGTCCTTCGTAGGGTGGGGGAAAGAGCTAGTGGGATAGACGCTGTTCATCAAAGATCGGCCGGAAACTGGGAAAGTTTGCATGCCACATCGCATACGCATGTCACCATGGGTAGATAGGTTTCAAACTTATCTACCCATGATGTTACAGATAAGAGCCCCTTGAAAGGGTTGACGACACAGCTGGATTTTGTGTGTTTGGTTTTGTCGTATTTTAAAACTGCCAAAAAGTGGTACAGCAAATGCCGCCCAAGCCAAACTGCTACCTTCGGCCCTGAACAAATCAATATTTATAAAAGGTCGGGGGGGGGGGGGGGGGGGGTT
>JAHWFP010105576.1:0-10226 GCA_023313725.1 Lithobius niger | reverse complement strand
TGAGGAAATGTTTGCGCTGATTGAGTGAGCGAAGCGAACGAAAATCAGCGTTTGTCATCAGAAACAGCACTTTTCTGATAAATTGCGTGATCGTTTTGCTTGCCTCCTTGGACGTAAAAAAATAATACTGACCTTCTCTCGAGATAACCAATATCGCATACTACACTCTTCTAATTTGCTTGATCGTTTTTTATGTGGAAGGTCTGTCTGTATCATAAGTGTTGCAGCAAGAAATCTCCTCGAGACGACGCGGAATGAGCGAGCGAAGCAAAGTGAGCGATTTCCATGTAAACTAAACCGTTTTAATGTGTCTTTCGTTTTTCTCTACAAACGTGCAAACAAACAAACAAACAAACAAACAAATCAACTGTGTTTGGAATGATGTAGGTGAAATGTAGATGTGCTGTGGAATGTGACGAACGAACTGTGAGCAACATTTGCAATTAGTTGGACGATGGACGATGTGATGGACGCGCACGTAACTCTCGGATGGCCAGACTGTTGGAATAATTTATGGTTATAATTTGTTTATGCAGTGAAGCCTTACGAAAAACACGTGCTATACTCTGGTCATTTGCTTAATCGTTTTAGACGTGGAATGTCTGTCAGCAGCACAAGAGTTGCAGCATGAAAGCTTCTCGAGCGTAGCGAGATGACGCGGAATCAGCGAGCGAAGCGACTCTGCTATTATTATTATTATAAAACATACGTGACTGGTGATCTGTCTCTCATTTTATTTTATTTCATTTTTGAGGACTTTTCAGGGATTATTTTACCATCCCTTCATGGATTCTTTTTTTTTTTTAATTAAGAGTCTCCTAGCAGTGTATAATGTTCTCCCACCACACGCACACACATAACCAAAAAATATATATATTTTCTTCCACTTCTTCATTTTCACGTGCAGCGAGTCTCATCATTGATAGCTTTATTTCATTTCGATCGATTTAGCCGAAAATTTGGAGTGAGCCGGAGGAATTTATAATTTGCAGGTGTCATTGGTGGCCAGAAAATTTGTGGCTAGCCGCAATTTAGCAAAAAATTTTCTTAAGCCAACTGAAAATGACAAAATAATGCAGCTGGGGGATGTACTCTTGACTGACTAGCAGATTGAGCGAAATACACAGACACTGCCAAACGAAATTAGGCTGAAAGACGTACACCATTCATTGATTTTTATTTAATGAAAGTGTTACAGTTTAATTAGAATTCTTTCTTTACCTAAACCCTAATTGCCCGACACTGACTTCAGTCATATTCATTCCTATAGCTTACGAACTGTGGCTAACAATTATCTAATTCCAGACCATAAAATTTAATTCACTTATTTGATGATTTTGGCAATTTCTTCTCCCATGACCAACTAATCCTAACGTTCCAACTTTATGCAAGTCAAGAGTCAGCCAGCCCCGTAAGTTGGGCGAGCACAGAATTAAATTCGTCAATCAAAACTGAACCACATGTGGTTATCACTTCTTTCCAGTTTTGGCCCAAAATATCTACAAAGAAAAGTAGGTAATTTCCCCAAACCGCCCTCGAATCTTTCTTCAAATGGTCCAGTAACCCCGACTCCCCCTCCGTCACTCAATGTGGTGCCGACCTGGTAATTCAGCTACGCAGACCACCACAGTGGAAGATTTGTACAATAACAGTACAAAGCAGGTAAAAGCAGGTGAGGGTCACTGTTGTAGAGCACTTAAAGATATAAAAATGCTCTTCACTATGGGACCTTGTGAAAATTATGAAATCGAGCCAACGACAGATCGAAAACAAAATGATATAGCCTAGTGCAAACTTTCGATTGCCTAGTAGCCATCAACGGACACTTCACACTCCTGCTTTCCTTTGTTAAATTCTATTTGCTCCCTGTTGAAATTGAAGCTCTGCAACCAGAGAACTTCGCACTTTTCTCACCAGGAAAAAAAAAAACATTTTTCTCACCACTGTTCGCTTGGTATGGCGTTGTGGTTTCACTTTCACTTGTTGGGTTGCTCCTGGTGAGAGAAATAGCAACCAGTTTCAAACAGAAGGCAACTGGAGCGCAATAAAGGAAAGAAAAACGTGAGGCACCTGTTGATGGCTGTTAAGCAACCGAAAAATTGCGTTATTAGCATTGCTGGAGTTCGTTTGCGCACGAGAGTTCGTTTAGAGTTCGTTTGCGCACGAGTATTTCACAAAATTGGATAGGAGGAGGCGGAGGCGGCAGAGCGGCTAACTAACATTGTTGTTGTTTGAGCTAGCTAGCTCGTTGTGGAGAACCAAAATTAAATGGTCTTGATTTTTCCTTAAATCTTCAAGTTTTAAACCGTAGGGTGCGAAATCTGGGCGGCCGACATGACTGAGTGACTTATTGACTTTTTAAATGCGAGCTTCGGGAAGCCAGTTGAATTGTTTCGGCGATTGTTGCCACGATACTGAAACAATCCAGAATCAACTACTCATCGAGATGACGCATGCTAAATCCAGAAATACGCTAATGTGTTGCCATCAAATAATAATCATGGGACAAACCTTCGGCGGAACCTAAACATAAGCATTCATTTCTAATGTTCCGTTTTTTCGAAAACAAAAATCGGTGGACAGTGGACACATATAAATTGGAAGCAAAATAAGCCAACAAATTAACTGAGCAAAAAGCGGCTTCGCCGTTTAGAAAAAAAACATTAGAGTTCGTACCCCCATACTCACAGCCCTGAAGGTACACGAATATAAACGGATTAGAGTTGACTCGAACGCAACGAACTATAATTTGAACTCCAATTCGCAAAACGTAAACCCACAAACACACACAAAATAGATGCCATAAACAGCAAAATGCTACAAAATTGAAAGATAAAAATGCATACACAAAATGAACACAAATTATAGTTCAAATTATAGTTCGTTGCATTCGAGTGAACTCCAATCCGTTTTTATTCGTGTACCTTCAGGGCTGTGAGCGTGGGGATACGAGCTCTAATGTTTTTTTTTCTAAACGGCGAAGCCGTATTTGCTCAGTTAATTTGGTTTGGTTTTTCGATTAACTAAATTTATTATGACCACACTTTTACCATTTTCATTGAACTTTAACTTAACTTCGTATAACTTTTCAACAGTGGGCCGTCTGATAAGTTAATTTCGTGTTGAGTTTTATCTGCAGTAGTGCACTGCAGTTTTCATGGCATAGACCAAACAATTAATTAAACAAAAAAAACTATGTAACTGAAACTTTAGCTATTACTGCAATCAAATACCTCGTCACAAATCAAAGTTTCCTCACTCTCCGAAAACGACTGAGAATGCTAATATTTAGTTTCTACACAAGCAACTGTCAACGATTTAATTTCTGCCAACAATAGCACTCTGAGAGAGTTATTGTACTACTCACACTGTCTGGACTTTTGAAGTTGCAGTAGTTCATCAGCAATGACCTTTCCAAAACGGTTGATTGCTCGCCATTAATTTTTTTTTTAACTTTTGTGTAATCGTTTGTGTCGGCATTCAAGGTCGAACAGTCAGTAGTGCCATTTGTTGGATCATCAATCGGGCACCCCTGCATGCCTTGGTACTCCAGGCAATGAAGCGTTAATTTTATGAATGGTTTTATTAATTCCACCAATATCGAGTTTGAATTCAAGTCTATTTATATCAATAGCTCTTTACATGTGATCCATGTCACGCCTAAGCTCATTTTAAGTTTCAGCCCGGTCAGTCGGACTAGGGTCTCTCTAGGTGCTTGCGGTACCAACAGTGTGGTACCAAGAGCTCTAAATTTTGTGTGTCCTTTGGAACAAGGTCGTCAGTCATGTCGGAGAGGCAAAGACATGCGAGACTCGAAATCGAGGACGACATGTCTGGAAAAACCAAATCTTTATTCTGGGGAAACCCATGCAGGCATTCAGTAGGAGTTGACATCAGTTGTGTTGGCGTATACGACTGAGAGAACATTGTCAGATTTGCATCTTCATCGGCCATTCGTTTACCAAGTTTCTTTAGCCTGGCCTTACTTCTGTCAGTAATATTTGATAACTTAGGATCATATAGAGAAATAGATTTCCCCTTTTTCTTCCTGTGACTAGTCCCAATATTCGCCATCACAAAACCGGTTAACAGCATTTACTCATACCACTTTACAGAAGCTTTTATACAAAGAAAATTTCCACCTTCTCCACATTCACACACATTCTCTTCAGTGACTACCAACGCATACGAATTTTGTTTGTAAACAATACCTGTTAGTGAGAAATCCAATCCACACAAAACACATTTAAATGGCTTTTCACCACTGTGATCACTAGCTTTGTTTGTTTTACTTTTTAATTCACTTTCACTTTCACTTTGTTTCACTTTCACTTCGGTTCATTGGTTTGTAATTAGGGTTCATTTTGGTTGAAAAAGTTTTGATCTGGGTTACTTTTTGAACAATTTTCAAACACACCAGTTTTTTTGTTGCCAATTTTTTCTGTTACACTAACTGAACGGTTTTGCCTCAAAAATGTTTGATTAATTTTGGTATTTCTGTTCAAATTTCGCTCACCAGTTTTTCTACAGATGATCACCGAATCCTTATGTTTCTTCTTATCCACTTTTTGAGTTACAATATTACTGGAGTCCGTGTTCTTTCATCATAATTCCTCAGCGATTTCTCCATCATCAACCAATGGCAGCCCTGTTTTCATCCATTAACCCAGCCATGTTTTCATCCATTAACCCAGCCATGTTTTCATCCATTAGGCTAATCTGATGCTCCGTTCTACATCGGCTCGTACGGAATGCTCGTTACGTGCCTAATTCCATATTTTTTTTAAATAATTCTGAAACTCAGTCTAACCAGTTGAGGTCCGTAATCACTAACGAGAATTTTACAAAACCCATACGATGAAAATAGATCCGTAAGGATTTGAGTAACAGTCGTCGTAGTTTTCATTACGGGACGAAGTTAAGGTTCCCCTACGACGAGCTGTTTCTCCGACAAGCAGTCCCATTTTTTTTGGCCTAGCTTTTTGGCGGGGGACCTTGACGGGAGCAATCTAATTGTGCGATATAAATCAAGTGGGTTAGAATGACGGTGGTTGTACCGACATTCTGTCGCATTTCATGAAAGTGGCATAACTTATCGTCGGTACACCTTGACGGGAGCCATCCAAGAATGAAAACGGGTATGAATGTCGGGAGAGGTCCCGACATTCTGTACCATTTAAAACAACTTAAAAAAAAATTGTATTGTTGCTCCCCTTCAAAGGGTTCAAATGGTTTTAGTGAGCGTTAACCGCTTCCGGTCATCTGTCCGACGACGCCCTAAGGCCCTTCCCGCCGTTCTTGGTTTTCTGCAACGAAAAACGAACAAAATGGCCGTTGATACCCCATTTTGGGCCTAATGTTTGGTTTGAAAGGGAGACAGAAGTTGAACTCCTGCCTCTGAATAATCTCGAATGCTGACTCATAAGGGATGACTGGACTTGGACTGGTTCGTATTATCTGCGCTCTTCTTAAACTTGATAAAACTTTAAAGGGTCTGCCTCCTTAAGAAGCTTTGATGAATTTTCTATTAATTCAACCCACTGTTTTTTGGCGAAACGGTGGTAGTGCTTTACAAAAGCCCGTATTTCCGAATGCGTATTAAAACTCGAACTCTGACTTGACGACGCCTTAACTATTTAGTGCCTTTCACCACCAGAACCTCATATGGGTTCGTATTGAAGAAATCGGGTGGTAAATTGGACTAAATAATCATGAGGTCATAAGTGCTTTCATTACAGTGAATTTTACCGTTTTAGGGAAGAAACACTTTTCACGAAAAAAATTAAAAACTGGGAAAAAGGGAAAATAAAGAAATTGGTAATGAGTTACGATTTTTCCGAACAATGGTGTTGGCCCCAATTTTCTGAAACTTCCTTACGTTCCTATACATGTCATCCCCAACCAAAACAACTAGAACCTCAAATTAACCGAATGTGGAGTAAATACTTATATATATACTTACTGTACTGGAGGTGCCAGTGCAGAACGAATGTTTTAGCTACTTCTTTTTTCCCCAAATCTATCCGGAACTGCAATGAGATAACTTGTGAAACTGTACAAACTCAGAATTTTATTGCATTCAAGAAAAGCTTGGATGCTCAGCATTCGCATATACTGTGCAGCCATATGACTACTTAAGTTTTTTTGTTTTTTTTAATTTTGACGTCGTTTTAATGCCTTATGTTGCTACGACTAAATAATTAAATATTTATTTTAGATAGGTATGTTTAGCAATTTTCCTCGTTTATAATTTATAATTTATAATTTTAAAGCTTAATCAATAATAATTGGTGTAACTGAAGATTTTGTGAAAACACGTAAGCAGCTTTCAAAATTTAGTAAACTGTAAAGGTAAAGTTTTAACGAATACTGTCTTAATAAATCAGAGGGATATTGTGGGAGAAAATTCCTGCTTCTCCTCCTTTCTCCCACTGTCATGGATCTTTCAAACTGCCGTGGAGATAGGAACTCTAATGCGTTGCCACCTTTTGCGTTTTGACCAAAAAAGTGGAGAATTTGTTTTCCAACATTGTACAAAATCTTAGGCCCGCGTAATCACTCTATTGTCTCACTGCATCAGTGTTCTCCGTTGCAAGTGCTGTCATCCATGTTTGTGGGGGGGGGGGATTGAGGCTTAATGGCGCGTCGACAGCTTGGTCATTAGCGCCAACCTCAGTCACAGTGCAGTGGTCCGGGTTGCCACTGCACCACACATTACAGAGACATTATTCAAACCCCTAATCTAAATCTTGTCATACATCTGTACCTCCTGCAAAAATTGAAAAACACCGGACAGGAGGACAGACTTATCGCCCAATTGACGCACAATGTCATGCGGAAGATGGAAACGACGACGAAAACCATCAAGATGGCAACAATCAACAAGGAAGTGCCGGACCGTAAGTGGCCGCCGACACCAATAACATTCAGGAGGGTCAACCCCCCGCAAAAGGAAACAGTGAGTAAGTCGAGTGTGACCAATGCGCAAACGGGCCAACACCACCTCCTCACGGCGACTGCGGCGACTGCGGCTCCATGTTTGTTCTCCTCATTGTAACCAGATTGGTATTTTACTGCTTACTGAACTTTCTTATATTGTTTCTACCATATACCATTGTCCCGTCGCTCCCTCCTTATAACATCGCTCTCCAATTCATATCTCTTTATGCTCACTCCCTTCTGCTTGCCACCTACCTAGCGTGTCGTATTTCTTGAGGGAAGTCACAAGCCTTGACGCCATTCTGAATCCGAGTCACCATTAAGCCTAGGCTATTCCCGCAGCGCTGTGTATTATCATCACTTATGTTACTGAAGGTAATTTGTTGTGCTCTTTTATAAGCTATGCCAGCATTGTGAGCCCATCTAAGTAAGACTGGACTGAAGAGAAGATTGCTGGCGTGTGTGTGTGGTTGAAGAAGCCATAAACCTGTGTCAGCGGAAGCCCTGTACAGGTATTTGGAGTGGAGAAGCACCATATAGGGGGATTCAAGTAACGATCGAACCTACAAAGAAATAAAACCATTGGACAGTTTGCGTTTCGTCCGAATCAATCTTAAAGGTATTTAGACTAACAGTACCCACAATTCCGCCTCTACCCTTACTTATGTAGATTGCAGACTTGACGCCTCTTCTGCACAGAGTCCCGTAAGGACTCGGTACCAGGCGCTCAGCAGTGTACAGTAAGGATTTCCTTCGGCCAGCTCCATTCTAAATCGCCGAGAATTCAGCCTAACCCTGAGTCGATGCCAAGATTCCTGACATCATGGTAACGATGTCGGAAGTCCAACCGTTTCATTCGGACAGATAGAAGGGGAAATTTAGTTATAATAAAGGAAGGAAAACGTGGAACTTTTTTGTTTACATTGGGAAGTCATAATAAAGAGGAATGGGAGCACGTGGACTTCATTTCAAGTTTGAGTTCGAGATTAAACAGGCATTTGGAATACGGGCTTAGTTGTCTGAAAATGTCGTTATTGGCGAAACTGTTGGTCCAAGTAGATATGAAACCTATTACACTTATTCTGGACATTGCTTCAGCTCATACAATGCCCAGACGTTTCCGGTTTAAATCTTCGGGTTTGCCCCTAATTATTATGACTTCTTTCCGCTTCACATCTAGTAAGGTATAAAATTGAAACCTGTTCTTCTATAAGAGAATTAGTTTGCTTTGAATGACGCAAGGCTTATCGACATTCGCATTTATTTTTAAAACTTATTGTTTGCTGCAATACAACTTTTGAACTTTTACCGCCTTTATATGCAGGAAATGTTTGGTATAATAAGACGCTAACGTGGTTTAAACAATTGCTCGTGTACAAACTCTTGAATTGCTATGGTGTCTGTCTGCAGAGAGCGAAATGCGCATGCAGGACCATTGCTTTGACAATTTGAGAAATTTTACCTGCTGACAATCACTACGTGTACATACATGGCCACAAGAAAGGGCATTTTAACGATGCGCTTTGAAAGGCGCATCAAAAAAAGGGCACTGTTTACAAGACGCAAAACTGCAATTAGGACCATTCCGCCAGCAAAGGCGGTTCGGCCAGCGCGATCAGAAAACCTTTCCTACCTGCCCACCATTTGGTAAATAGTGGGCACGTTCCATGCTGCGCTACAACCTGCATGTCGTGAAGTAGATCAGTTTAGACCCACACTAAGCAAACGTATGCAAGGCTTAGTGGTCTTCCTAGTCATATACATTTATTTTCAGTTTATTTTACCGAAAATTCGAATGGCGCCAGCACAAATTACGGAGGCGCTGTAACTGTGCCCGCCTTCTTTACCAGGCGTTCAACACCGTCTCAATACGATTACGAGTGTTTACATGAATAAAGACGATGCGCTTCAGACTGCCAATCCATCCCCGTGAAGCGCTTTGGGTCTGTATTGCCAGATGGGGGAAAGCGCCACAAACGGGAGTTAAAACACCGACGGAAGCAACACGGAGCTCGAAGTCTGCAAACGTAGGGTTTGTCATTTTTCTATCACACTTCATAATGTTTTAGACAAGAATCATACAAATTTTATTCAGCGATCAACCAACGTAAATATTTTCCATTTTTATAGAATTTGATTTCAGAAACTTCCACCGCAAGTCAGGGTTCCTTCCTACCAAATCACTGAAATAAATTTTCCATGAGTTTTCCAGGTTTTTCAGAGATAGTGAGGTCAACTTCCAGCCTATTTACTGTAATTTTGGACGAATTTTTATTTCTTTTACACAGTTTATCATTTTTACTTTCTACTAGGGCGCACCCTGTGTAGACGAGTATCACAATTCGATAAATTTTTAGCATGTCAATTCATAATCTACATAATAATTCTGGAGACTGGCTAAAAGGAAGGCTAAAGGGAAAGCTAAAAGGAAAACCGGATGAACAACAATCACTTCTCATTGTTTTCGTGCACGTGTAATGTCTTTGCTGCGGTGCCTAACAATTCCTGGGGCACGTGCTAAGGATTGAAAGCTATCGTCCAAACCGTTGATTGTTGATGGGTAAAATGAAATTGGCAGCTGGAAACGATGCTATGGCTTCTTTAATTCGCAGAAGAAGGCGTTCACACCTCTGCTCCGGGCAAACGGGACACGACGCATGACGGGTCATGACGTCTGATGCAAAATAGAATTTAGTCTGCGCTGAATGTGTACCCACTGGGGACACACCACACAAATGCGTAATATGTGATAAAAGGTTAACGTTGGCCGGGCGAAAATGGGAGTTGGGAGTGGGAGTGGGGAATTAGCGTTTCTAAGCCAGTGTCCAAGGTTGGCGGGACGGGAGGGGGGGGGCGGGGAGCCGGGAAGACGGTCTGTAACTTTAATTTATGATCGGCCCCGTGCGTAGCACGGGCTTCCTCTAGTAATAATAGTAATAATAATAGAGATGTCGGCCAGAAAGGTTACAGCTTACTGATGTCCCAATAGTCAGATGTTATGTGGAAGGAACATGTAAGCACTGGATTGAAGTATACTGAACAAGAGAAGCCCAAAGTGCACATGTAAAGTCAACATAATGCGACGTTTCGAGCTGACTCTAACTCATTATCAAGGGGATAAAAAACAAAATACACTTAAAATTTCGTAAAGGTTCGAACAAACAGCCGAATGCAGGAAAAGATGCCTAAGTCATACAAGAATTCGAACAAGTCATTTAAAAAAATAAAAAATGTAAAAAAATTAAAAGAGGAAGAGGAGAGTGGCCTCTTTGTGCTGAAAGCACAAG
>JAHWFP010105572.1:0-10457 GCA_023313725.1 Lithobius niger | reverse complement strand
CATACCTTAGGTTAGGCTCATTAGAACCCACGGTACTCAGTACATTACACCCACCATCCTCCAGATTGATGAAAACTAAAAAAGTGGGAGTCCCTCCAAATTGACAGGAATAAAAGTAGCAAAAGGCACTTTTCCACCATCCTACAAATTGAGAACGAAAAAACAAAGGTAGCAAAAGACACTTTTTACATCCCCTCCAGATCGATGAACCCCCACTTTTCATCACCTGACCGGAAGTGACGTCATTACCCCCACTTTAATCACGTGACCGGAAGTGGGGGTAATGACGTCACTTCCGTCCGGGGTGGATGGAAGGATGGATGTACAACTCAATCGTATTCTTACTCTACTTTGAGGGTCCCTGGATATTCATCAGCACAGCCTTCTCTCGGTTGTGGTGTTGAATAGCCAGGGATTCAAGACTTCTCAGATGTATATCACTTCTCGAATTTGAGACTAGGAGCGTTTTTGTTCCTTCCCAATCTATATTGTGCCGAGTTTCCATGCGGTGGACTGCAATGCTGTTCGTTCTAACTTTATTCCTAGCATCGGCCATGTGCTGTTTGACACGGGTCCTAATTCCTTTCCTTGTCTCACCTACGTAGACTGCACTACAGTCACCACATGGAATTCGGTACACTCCTTCATTTGTATTTCGGATTTTTTCCAGGATTTTCTCTTCCGCTTCTTGCACTTCATTCTGTTTTCTCATGTTCTGTCCAGATTGATTCCTTCGTTTCATAAGGCGATCTTTTAGCCCTTTGCTATTCTTGATGTAAGAATCAAACCCATTTTTTTGCAGTACTCGCTGCACCATGTCTGTACTTTCATTCATGTAGGTTAGGGTAATTCTCGGTCGTCCTTTTTCTTCCGTCACACTTTCCATCTCTATCTTCTTTTCATCTTCCATCCCTTCTTCTCCTTTTTTTGCTTGTCTTTCTCTTCTTTCCTTTTCTACTACCACTGCTTTTTAAATTAATCTGTTTAGGCAGCCAGGTGGATAGCATAACTTGACAAATCTGCCTTTTGCTTCGCTTAGGTGGCTCTTCGCTGTTTTCAGATTTCTCGAATTCTGTACCACTCTGAAAAACTCGTTCTGTGCTGTTGTTCTAAGCTGGCTTTTGTGGTGCCCAGATGTGTAAGGAATTCCTCTGCCTGATGTTGTTGGTTTTCGATAGGGCTGGTACCAGATCCTTCCATCTGCTTTCCTTGCCAGCAACACGTTTAAAAACGGTAATCTTCCTTCCTTTTCCTCTTCATACGTCAAGTTAATTTCTTCCATCCATGCATTAAGGACTCTCTGCACGTTGTCTGATTGACCTCTCTTGAGGATGGTGAGAGCATCATCCACAAATCTTTTCCACAGTTTTAGCTTAGGGAAAGAATTTTTGACAAAGCAATCGAGATGTTGTAAAACTATTTCTGAGATCACTGGTGAGCTCGAGTACCCCATGGGGGCTCCCTTGACTTGCCAGAAAGTTATTCCCTCGTATTCAACGTAAATGTGGGACAGGAGGGCCTTCAGGAGAGCTCTGTCTTTTTCGTACTCATTCCGTTTATTTTAGCTTTCTTGGCCGAGAGATCAAATATCCTTAAAATTAAAACATGAGTGAGGCTAGGAAAAAGTTGTTCTACGTCAAATGAGACCCAAGATCTCGTCGTCCTCTAACTTGAGTCGTGTTGCTGGAGAGGAATGCAGATGGAAGGATCTGGTGCCAGCCCGATCGAAAGCCACAACATCAGGCAGAGGAATTCCTTACACATCTGGACACCCCAAAAGCCAGCTTAGAGCAATAGCACAGAACGAGTTTTTCAGAGTGGTACAGAATTTGAGAGATCTGAAAACAGCGAAGAGCCACCTAAGCGAAGCAAAAGGCAGGTTTGTCAAGTTAGGCTATCCACCTGGCTGCCTAAACAGATTGATTAAAAAAGCAGTGGTAGTAGAAAAGGAAAGAAGAGAAAGAAAAGCAAAAAACCGAGAAGAAGGGATGGAAGATGAAAAGAGATAGAGATGGAAAGTGTGAAGGAAGAAAAAGGACGACCGAGAATTGCCCTAACCTACATGAATGAAAGTACAGACATGGTGCAGCGAGTACTGCAGAAAAATGGGTTTGAGTCTTACGTCAAGAATAGCAAAGGGCTAAAAGACCGCCTTATGAAACGAAGGAATCAAACTGGACAGAACATGAGAAAACAGAAAGAAGTGCAAGAAGCGGAAGATAAGATCCTGGAAAAAATCCGAAATACAAATGAAGGAGTGTACCGAATTCCATGTGGTGACTATAGTGCATTGCAGTCCACCACATGGAAACTCGACACAATATAGATTGGGAAGGAACAAAAACGCTCCTAGGCTCAAATTCGAGAAGTGATATACATCTGAGAAGTTTTGAATCCCTGGCTATTCAACACCACAACCGAGAGAAGGCTGTGCTGATGAATATCCAGGGACCCTCAAACCCTGGAATTCAGTTTCTGATGCGTGGGGAACTCGATCGCCGGCTGCGTGAGAAATGAGCGACAAACCCAACGAATAACGGCAACCGCTCTCCAGATTCGCAACGTACTCATCAAATACCGGAGGCCGCGCCCAATGTTCGAAGCAGACGAACGGTCGTTACGAAGTAGTGAACTGTGTTGTTGTGGAGCCTGAAGATGATAGTCGCCTGAGCCATTACACCTCCGGGACTGCTGACTATCGAAAATTTGCTGAAATTTTGTTTTTTCATGTGATTGTGAAAATAAGAGTGATATAAGGCGATTTTTTTCAACTTTAACAAGTCCCTCATGTGGCATTTGTGGCTATCAAAGCCTCTTTAGATCTAGGACCGTCTTGGATCTCCCTTTCGTTTTTTCCCGAAAGGCTTAAAGCACGACAACAACAAGCCAAACCATAATGCGACTTCAGCTCCTTAGCATGACAGCATCACATCTTCCCTTTTGTTCCACCACGACAGGCCTAAACCGAAGCCAACGTCAACTTACAAGACCATCAATCACAGTCACGGAAGGCCGAAAGCAAGACCTACAACAACTGACAAGGCTCACTTAGACGGCCTCACCCGTCATCAAGGCCGCCTTGGACATCCTGACCTTCAGGAATGGAATGGAATGGTGGAATGGATCCTTGATCTTCAGGGCACGCATTTCATTATCTTTAGTGATTCCATGAGTGCCCTGGAGTCCTTGGCGAATTACAATCCTCGGAACCCCTTGACACAGCGTGTCCAAGCTTTGCTTTTCCGCTTGCCTGGCCAGCGGAAAACTGTGCTTTTCTGCTGGATTCCGGGCCATGTTGGGATAAGTGGCAATGAGCAAGCTGATTCTGCAGCGAAAGGGGCCCTTTCTGGCCCTCTCGGAAGGGATCTGAGCCTTGTTCCCTCAGACGCCTTTCCAACTCTGCGTCTGAGGTTACACGCTTTTTGGCAGGCCTTGTGGGACAGACAGGACGGTAATAAATTACGAGTTAATAAAGGCACTGTCAAGGAGTGGCACTTGGCGTGTCGCCGAAGTCGCCGTGAGGAGGTGGTGTTGACCCGTTTGTGCATTGGTCACACCCGACTTACTTACTGTTTCCTTTTGCAGGGGGGTTGACCCTCCTGAATGTTGTTGGTGTCGACGGCCACTTACGGTCCGGCACTTCCTTGCTGATTGTCGCCATCTTGATGGTGTTCGTCGTTGTTTCTATCTCCTGCATGACATTGCTCGTCAATTGGGCGATAAGTCTGTCCTTCTGTCCGGTGTTTTTCAATTTTTGCAGGAGGTACAGATGTATGACAAGATTTAGATTAGGGGTTTGAATAACATCTCTGTAATGTGTGGTGCAGTGGCAACCCGGACCACTGCACTGTGACTGAGGTTGGCTCTAATGACCGAGCTGTCGGCGCGCCATTAAGCCTCAATCCCCCCCCCCCCGACCATCTTCTCCCAAGGTACTTAACATTAACCTAATTTGTGATGAGGAACTCCACTATGATTTCCAATATATGATCCTTGGAGCAGCATCTCCAAACTTTTTGTCACTTTCGCCACATTCTCCTCCGACCATTCGTTCCCATCCTATTACCATGCAGGGGATCCCCCTCTGGCACCAAAACCACCACCACTCCTCACCATCAAGAACCCAAGATCCATCCGCCGGTATTTGCATCCTCTCGCCATTCCTCCTGTACGGAATACATAACATAACCCAACCGTCCTCTTCTGTTCATAAACACTGAAGTTTGGGGATCATCCGCCTCAAAAAATTCTTCATCCTCCTTCCATCCAAAGAAGAAGAAATTTAGCTGCCAAGCCGCTTCTTATCCCTCGACCATGCGGACTTACCATGCCCGCACTACACATCACCAGTGGATTCTTTGCCTCCGCTCCTCGTCTGCCCTCCGCTCCTCCGCCGACAACCGTCGAGATAGGGGATTGTCACTTTCAAAACTACCACAAGTCATCAAGACAGACGGATGAAATGCAACACTTTGCATTAACCTTGTCCCATTGCATCCCACAATACATCTGTATGTTACTTCTCACACACAACCTCTGGTTGTGACCTCATCATTGTCTACCCATCCGCCGCCCAGGCTTTTCACGTTCCTCTTCTGTTTCAAGCTTCACTCTTTCCTCCCATCACCAGGAGACACTCCTTGCCGCACCTCAAGACCTTCGTTTAAAAAAAAAAACAATTAAAAACAAAATACAGCAGCGACGTCCGACGGCCTCTGGTTGTAAACTTATCCTTATCCACTCTTCCGCCGTTTAGCGATCTCCTTCCGTCTCCAGTATTATTCACCTTCCCGCCACCAGGAGGCGCCACTAGCTACGCCTCAGCACCATCGCCGTTCAAAATTCTCGTGCAAGCGTAACCGTATTTTTCAGTCTGTTCCTCCTCCGACTCCTCTTCTTCTAAAGGTTCCGTTCATGATCAGGACGGTCGTCCGGACTCTGCGCAAGCCTCCACCCTGAATGCACCCTCACCTGTGCCGTGTAAATGTCCCGGGTTTGTGGGACCCAGCAAGAAAGAACGTGTAGACCCTCACCCGTGTTGCCAGAAACACCGTGCCTGTGACAGCGTCTTAAAAAAATGCAAGATTTGCGTCAAGATTTCTCCTCCACGATGGATAACCATAAGGAACCACCAACACCTTTCCAGACTGCGTGCCGAACGTGCCCGTCGACAACGGGCAGCCGCCTCCGCCTCCAATCCACGTTCCGCCTCTACATTCTTCGAAGGAACCCAAACTCTCAGCAACTGACGCTGTTCCTGCGGTCGCTGGACCATCTGGAATACGCTCTTTAAAATCTAGTGTGCCTGCTACCAAATCTGTTAAAATTAAGTCCGTTCGCTTTCCGTTTGCACCTTTGCGTTACCACAATGCACCCTCCTATCCTACCGATCACGCGGAAGGTGACGCTCCACATTCAATTTCCAGCGTGTTGACTTCGTCCAAACTACCTCCTTTACCCATTCAGCATCCACGTTCTGGTGCAGCGCCCCAGGATGCTGTGCCTCCGCCTCCCCTCATTCTGTTCCCTGCAGCATCCGTCTTGCGAGAAGCGCTCACACGGGGGATACATTTATCAGCCAGGGAAATGGAGCATTTAAACTTCAACATTGACTTCGTTCTAAACTTTACAGGACATTTCTCTACAGAATATGCTTCTTTACGATCCGCATTAACTGAATTACCAACCCTCCGACAGACGGCCAATGATGCAGAAAGGTTACAGGTGGAAAATGTAATATAACGAGCTTCAAATGAAGCTCTAACAAACGAATTAGAAGTAGTGAACAGGAAATATTACTCGATGAGGCTAAATTATGCCCTCCTTCGCATGCACCATAACTGGCTATCCCTGATCCCGTCCTCGCCACCGTGGCGGGCATATTACTATGCCCGCTCCCGCACGAGACGACCACACAATGCGCCGTCGACTCTTGGGATCGCTTCGCCGTCCCATCTGTCTTCCGCCAGGCCACATCCTTCGCCTTCCGTCCACGAACTGCATCATGCAGCCCCATCACCTCTGTCTTGCCCGTTGGACGACCCATCCGCTACCGCCAAGGTGTTCTACACCCCACCAATTCCAGTTCCCATTCCAACGTCGGACGACATCTCACCTCCTCCGCCTACTGTTACGGACGTTCCTCCACCGCAAACTGACTCCAACCTCCTCGCCAACAGATTGCAATCGAACCATCCGATGCTCCGCTAACAACATCTCGTTTTCCAAGTGCAACTTGCGTGTCAGTATCGACATCCGACCCCACAACTGCTCCTGAGTCAAACATCGAACCTGAGAGTGTTCCCTCCAGTTCATCTCCTATCTCCGTCTGGCGACAAACGCTGCAATCTCCACTTATGTCTCATATCTCAAATTATTCATTATGGCAATTTGACAACGCCCCCTCCTTCATACCGGTCTTCCACGGCATCAATCCTAACTTTAAAACTGCGGACGGGGACCTACCCTGATCCCCGTGCCGTACTAAGGCTACAGGTGTAGCCCTGGGATTCAGAATGATTCCATAAACATCCTCTCCCTCCGCTTTACAAAATTATTAACAATAATACCTCCGAAATTCTTATGGGACAGCGAGGTGTCCGCTTTGGCCGTCCCCTTAACAGAGGATAGTGAAAACCTTTCCCCTCGCTCACAAATTCACTTCCTCAGAGGCTCCAGGACGTTCCACCACCTCTTCCACAGGAAATAGAGACAGTGCTACAACTATACCTACCCACTATGCCAAGACCTTCCTCTAAATTACGTTCCTGTCACAATTGCCACCAACAAGTGCCTTCCTAAGTTGCCGTTCCACACATCTAATCAACGTACCTCCAGTCCAACGTTCCATCCGCTGCAGATACTTCCGACATGCAATATCACCTTCTTCCCACAAGGTAAGCCGGCCGATTTGGGTCAGTCTCTCCTTCTCCAGATGTCCGCCTTTTCTCCCCCCCCCCCCCCCCCCCCCCTCCGCAGCTATCCTCGGCGTCCGCGCCAATTTCCGGTAATGAGTATATAACCCCAGCCCCAGACTCACTCGTGAGCACAGCTCAGGATACTCAAAGCTAGAGGTCGCTACGCCGGTCGGGAGTAGAGATGCCGCGGTCCGATTGTTGCCATGCCGGGCAAAGGTAGTGGTTCGTATTTCAACTTAGTTTAACTTTAAAAGTTTATTTTTTGGACTTTACGTCAAAATTTATAGTTTAATTTTAAACTTAACCTCGTAGCTTTGTAGTTAATTTTATGGTGCGTCAAGCCAAACGGCATTTCGGACGTTGGCGGCCGAAATTTAAGGGTTCACGGTCCCTTACTAAAAACCAGCTTTCTTTATTATGTTTTTTTAAACGCAGTTTAAAGTAAACAAAGGACGGTTTGATCTTCGTGGGGTTTCCATTGATTAATCGCTCGGATCGACTTCATAGGTAGCTGCGGCTTGTAAAGAAGGCCCGTTCTTCACTAGATTTAAGAGGAGACCTCGCCTCAAACCATCAAAAACCTGAGGGTAAAACTTCGTTTACGGCAACGAACACCTTTTTTTTCTCGGCACCTTGGCCGTGAAAAACCCCGAATTTCAAACACCTGTATCTTCCAAAAAAATGGACCAATCCGTCTCATCTAAACGGCTCTTAATAGCCACGAACTTTATCTGTTTTCCCCCGCAAACAGAACACGAAAATTCCTTCTAGAACTTTCACAGCATCCTTAAGAAAAACGCACGAAACTGATGCCGTAAAATCACCGTAGCGCACGAGACGCCATTTTCGCCACTTGTATAAATTTGTATTTGCTTTTATTTTTTAGGCATAAAGCCGAAAACATTAGTTTAGTGTTTTAGAGGGAGGAGCTTCCTCTACTAAGGTACTTAACCTCCCTAATAAATGTACAGATACTTTGTTTTGATATTTCTTAAGTTTATTTACGGTGACGATCTTGAATACTTTTGAGAAATTTCCAACTGCCAAAACCAATTATCTGCGGCTGCAAATAGTGATTGAAACTATTTAAATGCGTTTTAGCATCTTGCTGGTACTTTTAAATTTTGCTTTTATGAAATATTTAACGTAATCTTTTGCCATCCCAACTACCGGAGCTTAGGCAACATTTTTATTTACGTATTTTCCCGGACACGTCTTTTCTGTTTGTACTTAGTTGCTCCTAGCAAAACCGACTTGGCAACCCATTTCCCAAAGTAAACCTGGCTCCCCAATGTTAATAATCGAATTTATTGAGATCATGCCTTCAATAGTCACGATGCTTAACATCGTGGTCAAATAAGAAAACAATCCGTAGTAATTAAAGGCCTTATTCACGTTCCAAACAATGAGTTTAACTCTACCGGCCTCTCTTTGTCACGCAGTCCATAGTTATTCCTTCAAACGGCGCCAAGCGAAAAATCCTTTGCGCTGCCGACTTTTCTATTGTTCTCTAGGCCCTCAGCCAATCAGACCCCCGTAGCTATCCTCGACCCCAGCCCCAGGAGGCATTCGTTAGCACACGCTCAGCAGATCTCAAAGCCAGAGGTGACTACGCCAGTCGGTATAGGAGATGTCCCGTCCGAATGTTGCCATGCCGGGCAAAAGTAGTTGGTTCGTATAACTAGTATTAACTTAGAAAGTTTAACTTTTGGAAACCCCATTCGAAATTTATAGTTCTAAACTTAATGACTAACCTTAAGCTTTGAAAATTTATGGAGGTGGTACCATGATCGGCATTAATGACCCCCCACCCCCATAACGTCAGGGTTCACGGTCCCTTTCTAAAAACTCGCTTTTTTCCGTGTTTTTAGTATGAATTTACTCAAACACTAAATAGATCACTTAAACCAATTAGGTTTGCAGAAGCAGTGACTTCGACGGCTAGTTGCCCAAACTCATGTAAGTGTTTTCGTTGATTGGCAGAGTTTTTGTTAACTTAAAGTGACAAATTCTAAATGGCAGATTTGATTCTAAGTCGCACTTAGGAAACATAGTCTGGTAGTATTTTGTGTAATTCCAGCGGTTTGCACTTAATAACAGGTTCTTGCGAGTTCCTGGCAGAATTTTTTCTTGTCGAAATTGTTATTCTTTGCACATAACATGTAAAGGTTGAAACTGAATTTAATGTAAATTCTTGTCAGATTTAATGTAAATCTCGTGTTGCTTTAATTTAAAAGCTTTCTTGTTGATGCTAGTTGAAATGTAAATACTTGCTTTTTATATTTGCCTGTCATTTAATAAACCCAGAGTTTGTGAAACGTCAGTTGTTTACTAGTACGATTAATTGCTAGACTTAATTAAGAAAATCACTTATTACTTAAAGTCAGGACTGCAATTAACCACCCACCTGGTGGCAGTGAATACCCCCCTTTAAAGTTGACTAGTTAGCCTACAGTTAGGACCAATGACTCTCTGTTACCCATACTGGGCCAGTAGTACATGTGTGCTGTTTCCTGAAAAGTAAAAACCGCCACCGCAACTAGTAATTTAAAGGACAAAACCACATGGATGTCGGCGAGGCTACAAGCACCTAGAGGATCGTAGCTTCGGCCGCTACAGGCTTCTGTAATTTAAGGAGTTGACTTATCAACAGCAACTCTAGGAGGTTTAATGCTTTGTTAATTCATGTTGAAACATAACTGTAAAACAGGTCTACTATTACTACACAGCCGAGGCTGTTCGTAATTTAGAGGGCTCTTTTGCGAAATCCCCTTGTGCCTACTCAAACTCACTGTTTCTATTTGAAATTGTTTCGTGAACATAGCGTTTGTTCAAGTTGAATTTAATGTAAATTCCCCCTGTTATTTATAAACTAATTCCAGTTGTAAATTTGCCAAATGTAAATGTAAAGTGCGGTCATTTTAACATGTTTGTTTAAAATAAAAACCAGGAGTTTTAAACGTCCGACGGTTTGTTCGTTCGTTGTTTTGCTAGAAGGTAGTATTTAGGACAATTCTCTTCAATTATAACTTAGCTAGCCTTTTCCCACCTTGGTGGCAGCGTTACCCGGTATTTATTCACTAGTCAGGTCTTACATTAGGACTTCAATGCTCCATTCCCTACATCGGGACAGTAGCAGTTGTGCTGTTAAACCGAAAAAGTACGTAAACGCCAAACAGAGTGATTGATAGCAAGATCCAGTTACACCAGGCGACCGGCGATGTTACAAGCACCTACTCCGTCGTAGCATCCGCCGTTACAAATGGTGGTAGCGGTGGGATGAACAGGTGCTGTTCCTTCAAGCGTTTCCCCCCTGCCATGCTACTATGCCATTTGTGTTGAACAATTCTTCAACCAAGATGTCCGTGACTCAGACACTATAGTCACAGAAGTAGACGCCCGCATTGAAGCCAAAATCAATGCCGAAAAAGATGTCAGCATAGCCGTCACTATCAATGCAAATCCCGATGTCCGCACTGCCGACAACAACACTGCCCGTCATCAGCGCCCGCAACTAAGCCGTTCCGGAGCTGAGAAGCA
>JAHWFP010105552.1:0-11277 GCA_023313725.1 Lithobius niger | reverse complement strand
ATAGCAAACCTTTCCAATATGTTTACAGAGTTCCACCAATAGATGATGCCAGCCTTCCCGAGTGCGAGAACGAAGAACAAGCCCTGAAATCAATTATTGCACTCGAGAGACTGTACATAAACATGACAGCAGAAGAATGTGTATGTACTCGAAAATGTCAAGAATTTATCTATACTGCATCGATAGATGTAAATAAGAACGAAAACATTTCTGATATTACGTTGCATTTGCTCTATCCTGACAACGTCTATGAACTAATGAAAGAAGTGTTTTCATATTCCTTTACGGCGCTCGTGAGCGATATTGGAGGATCGTTGGGGTTCTATCTTGGAGTTTGCATATTACAAGTGTTTCAATTCCTGCAAGATCTTTACCATAACATTAGGTCACGACGTTTTTAAAATAAGTTATGTTCCACTGTTGCTGCCATCGAGTGACTAATGAAATAAGATTATTTCCTTCAATAAGAATCTACGGTGATTTGCTCGTTACACTCCCTTTGTGACGCATTTGCAGCGATCCCCTTCTGTTCCATTTTTTCTGCTCTGAACAACGATGGTATGCTGTATCGGGTTCCATACGCTCTTGATGCTTCGCAGCGATTCTGCAACACACAATTGATGGATTCGTATGGCAACCACGTACTGGTTAAAAGAGTATTGCAGTTGTGATCCATTTTTAAAAATTTGTTGATACGTAATAAAGCGTGCAGGCTGCTGCATTGCATCTAACCTGAATTGATGTACTGAACAATAACTGTATATCGTCATTTGGTTTAAAAATTAGATTTTACTGAAAGAAGGATCCACCTAAAACCAAATCTGACATAAGACAAGCTACCAAGTTTCCAAAACGGGTCGGCCTTTGAAAGTAGTGATATCATTCAACCAGGGAACGATAATCGAATTAGCCATGTTAATTGCACCGACTAATAGTTCGAAAGTTATGTGAAAACTAGAAAATTACTACTCGCGATAGCAATTCTCAAGTTTTCAATCTGCAAGCATTTGTTGGTCAAGCATTAGGGAGGAGGCACTAGAGGGCTCGAGTGCCTTAGGTGTGGAGGGGGGAGCTTATTTCTTGGGAGGCCCATGGCAGGTTCAATTTGTGCTGCTGATAATGAAATGTAAACAAAATTTAATGCTTTTTAGCGCGATCTACAAGAATTTGTTGAACAAGCCTCAGGAAGAGGATACAGGAGGCGCTGGGATCCCTTTGGGGGTATTTCATGGGGGTTATATGAATGGTTTGATTTGTACTGCTAAGAATGACTTGTGTATTGAATTGGACACTTTTTGCTCGATTTGCAGGAATGTCTTGGTGACGCCTCAGAGAGCAGGAAGATCGGAGGTGATTGGAGGCCTTGGGGAAGAGGTATTTTGTGGGGTTTCCGGGGCTGATTCAATTTGTGCCGTTAAGTATGACGTGTGTACAAAATTCACGCTTTTAGCGCGATCTGCAAGAATTATTGGCCGAGCCTCAGGGAGGGGGTACGGGGGATGCTTTCGGGTGGTGTGCACTGGAGGCCCTTTGGGGTATTTCATGCGGGTTCCGTATCTGGTTCGATTTGTACTGGTAAAAATGACTTGTTTATCAAATTTCACGATTTTAGCTCGATTTGCAAGAATTTATCGGTCAAGCCTCTGGTAGGGGATGCAGGGGGAAACTTGGTGGCTTTGGCGGTATTTCATGGGGAGTTTTTGTAACCAGTTCGATTTTTACTCCTAAGAATTAGTTGTGTTCCAAGTTTCACGACTTTACATCGATTTGAGAGAATATGTTGGTCAAGCTTTAAGGAAGAGGGCACGGCAGTCGGGAGTGCTTCGGGTGGAG
The DNA here is from genome assembly GCA_023313725.1 of Lithobius niger. Taxonomy (NCBI): domain Eukaryota; kingdom Metazoa; phylum Arthropoda; class Chilopoda; order Lithobiomorpha; family Lithobiidae; genus Lithobius; species Lithobius niger. The sequence continues at coordinate 9,444 of JAHWFP010105552.1, read as the reverse complement.
TGCACTGGAGGCCCTTGGGGTATTTCCTGGGTTCCGCATCTGGTTCGATTTTTACTGGTAATAATGACTTGTAATTTTCACGATTTTCACGAATCAAATTTCACGATTTTAGCTCGATTTGCAAGAATTTGTCGGTCAAGTCTCTGGTAGGGAATGCAAGGAGGGCCTCTGGGGGTATTTCATGGGGAGTTTCCATAACTGGTTCGATTTGTACTGCTAAGAATGAGTTCTGTTCCAAGTCTCATGGTTAAGCTTGATTTGCGAGAATTTGTTGGTAAAGCTTTAGGGAGCGGGAATGCTGGGGGCCCTTGGGGTTATTTCATGGGGTTCCACGGCTGACTCGATTTGTGCTGCTATGAATGACTTTTGTACCAATTTTCATGCTTGTAGCCGATTCTCAAGAATTTGTTGGCCAAACCTCAGGGAGGAGGCACAGGGGGCTGCGGTAGCCCTTGGGGGTATTTCATGGGGAGTTCCATGGCTTATTCGATTTGTGTTGCCAAGAATGACTTGTGTACCAAATTTTAAGTATTTAGGTCGATCTGCAAGCTTGATCTTTTCAGCCAAACCTTACGAAGAGGGTACAGGTAGTTTCCTGAAGAGGAGAAGTGCTGGGGGCCCTTGGGAGGGATTCATGGGGTTTCCATGGCTGGTTCTATATCTACTTCTAAGAATTACTTGTGTACCAAATTTCACTAGTTTAGCTCAATTTGCATGAATTTATTGGTCAAGCCTCAGGGAAGAACACAGGGGAGAGGGCACTGGCGTCTCTTAAATTTGTTACAATAGCTTTTGTGATGAATTCTAGCTCTTAATAATCTAGGAGCATCATTTTCCTTCTGAAATTCATCTCTTGAATTGTTACAAGAGCTTTCGTGATGAATCCTAAATCTTTATGATCTAGAAGCAGCATTTTCCTTTTGAAATTCGGCTCTTGAATTTGTTGCAAGAGTATTCGTGAGGATACCTAAATCTCAATAATCTACAATTAACATTTCGTTGCGAAATTCGTCTCTTGAATTTGTTGCAAGAGTATTCGCGATGAATCTTAAGTCTCAATACTCTACAAGAAGTAACATTTCGTTGTGAAATTCGTCTTTTAAATTTGTTGCAAGAGTATTCCTGACGAATCCTAAATCTCCACCATCTACAAGAAGTACCATTTCCTTCTGAAATATGTCTCTTTAATTTGTTGCAAAAGCATCCGTATGATTTTTAAATCTCGATAACCTAGAAGAAGTAGATTTCTTCCTGACAGTCACCTCATGAATTGTTTTTACAGCATCGGTGATAAATCCTAAATCGTGATTGATCTATAAGAAGTATTTCATTCTGATAATCAACTCCAGAATTTGTTAGAAGAGCATTCATGATGAATCCTAAATCTCAATAATCTGGAAGAAGTTGCCACTCCTTTCTGGTATTCATCCTTTGAATTAGCAGCAACAACATCCGTGAAGAATCCCAAATCTCGATAATTAAGAAGCAGCATTTCTTCTGGTATTCTTATCCTAAATCTACTGCAACAGTATCCGTGCCATATCCGAAATCTTGATAATCTAGAATTACCATTTCCTTCTGACATTAGTCTCTTGAAATTAATGCAACATCTTCTGCAATGATCCTAATCCTTGATAATGTCGGACAAGCAGCATTTTCTTCTTATATTCATCTGTTGAAAATGTTGCAATGAATATCACTGATGAATTCTGTTCTTCGATGTGCTTATAAAAAATATATTGCAAACAATTTCTTTATGCTGCAAAGGGGTTTTTTGGATGCCTATTTGGATGCCTAAGTTCACGATTGTATCATCTGTTCGAAAAATTCAATAGATGTTTTTTAATAATCATCACCTTAGTAAACCTATTCCTTAAATACTATATGTTCACATAAGAGAACTGTCGTCCGGGCCTAGTGAAGACTTTCTGAGATTAATGTATAGATGCTGATGTAGCATAATATCGGGAAAAAAAGAGTTATTGCGTAAGCGGCGTATCTAAAGTCCTGCAGTATTTTTTGAGCGGCTACGTTTTCCTGGAAGGGGCGGCTTTAATCGACGGCCGGCACAGTTTTTGTAACCATCTTGGATATCAACAAGGCACTCTGCTACGAAAAACGTTCAATCGATTATCTATGTTCGTTCTGCGGAGAACTCAAGATAGGCCACGGACACTTTTAATAGATTTGTAAATGGAAATAAAAACTTCGGGTATTGATTGATGGTCTCCACTTTCTCCATAACTCATGCAATGTTAATTTCCTATATGAAAACCTCCCGTCTTTTTTATGATGCAAGGTATAAATAAACGGAAATTATAAAATGATCTAACGTTCCCAAAGTCATCAGCGCTTCGTTCGTGTAAAAAAAATTGATTTCCTCCTTCAGCATGTTTATTATTTTTCACAAAATTGCGACATCTGCGTCTAGGGAAGGGAAATTCTCCCGTCATTGTCACATCCGATATCCTCTAGAGAACAGAAATTGATTGCCTGCAGCAGGATGCATGATAACGATTGTACATAAAATGTGTTGCCTCTCGTCACTAGTTCTTGCAAGTTCCGGTTGTCGTCATATTGTGCTGTACAGGATATACCTAGTCATATAGACATTCGCTGAGGGTCACAGAGTAATTCAGTAAAACTGGTGGGCACTGCATTTCAAAAACTCGGTCAGCAGGTTTATCGGTTACCTGTGTTACAATCATGGTAAGGTACAAATTTACCTGCTAACTTATTATAACGGTAATAATAATGTTAGAAACGTTTGTGCTTTGCAGTGAATTGCAACTTTTCTTTCAGTAACATTGTTATGTACAAGTTGTCTTGCTACGTGTTCTTTTAACACTTTAATACTTTATTGATACTATAAATTCTTCTACTATGAATTCTCTAGTATAAAATAAGTGATGCAATCAGTTGTTAAATTTTCGTTAACATGCTAAGCCCATTTGCATTATCCTGTCCCCATCCTCTTGAAATCTAGTACAGTACAAGCTTATTCGTCTACAAGGATTTCAAGCACTTGTGGAGAAACCTCTATAATCGTATGTATCTTGACAATGCGGGATCGATGTAGGATATAACAACAGGAATACTATCCAACTCCATTAACTTGGATTCCTGACATTCCCCACGAGAGTTACAGGAATAATATCACATATATTTACCAAAATTGTCTAACATGTCTTCTAAGTGTTACAGAAATAAGACAAAATCCTTTCCCTTAAACTATCAAAGTACATATATGTTCTGTTTGTTTCTTTACCACACTGCATCATGTAAACGGAAAAGTAGCACATTCTGTTATCTTAGTTTCCCTAAATGATAAACAAATGGAAACCTATTTCTGTTGCTTTTTCAAACAGAAATGGGAGACTACTTACTGGAGTAGAAATTGAACCCTCGCCTGACACAGCCCCCCCTTACTTCACTGGCCTATCAGCATGGCTTAGCAATAGAGCTTCGGCATTTAGTTTCGAACTTCGAAGTTTTAATTGCCGCACAGGCAGTTTGACTTCTAAGTCCAAAAGGCAATTAAACAGGTATGCGTCTGAATTCGTTTACCACTTGTCGAGTCGATTTCGCTTTCCACCCTGGTGTTTATTCTTTATTTCATGCTATATTGTCTTCCTTTCAAGTTCACAAGGGATGAGCACGCAACAAGCTTACCTCCAGTGTTGATCGGAAATGGTTTGCTTATACGTTTTTTGTTTTCGTGTGTATTTTTTTTCCTTTTCGTAAAAAATTGTCCATCACAGTGTGGCGTAGTGATTGAGCTTTGACAATGGTCTCGCAGGTTGAGTCGTCGATTTCCACTTAGTCACTCTTACATTTAAGTCAGAAAGGGTACGGAAACAGGTTTCCATCTGTATGCATTTACCACCAATCGAGGCAATTTGGCTTTTCCTCCTTTAACGTTAACTTTTTAACTTTATTAGTAATGTCAAGGCACACACTAGGGGCATTACATGACGTGAAGAGCAACAACAGTAATAACAACAAAGAAGGCTCTTGACATAGCCATTCCAAATACACACAGTCAAAAGTTCTCAATTTAAAACTTGCATTTGGTAAACACAGTAATCCTTTTCTTTCTTTTTTGTGTGACAAAATAACCTCGTCACACTGTTAGTGTATAAATAGTTCTTTTTACAGATAGTCTTAGTTAGACTTAGTTTACAGAAAGTCCCTGTCTAGTCGTAGTTTCCCGACTTGCTTCCATTAGTTTCACTGAATATTATCGCATTCCATTCTAACTTCCTGAAACTCCTACTGAAGATTACAAGAATAGTATCGCCTACCCTTCACATAGACTGTTTCTAACATGCAGCTTCAGTTAGAAGAATTGTAAAACATTCCCTAACGTTGTTTCTTGACGTTCCTGCTGCGGGTTACAGGAAGTGTAGCACATTCCTTTTCTTGTTTCTTTACATGCCCACTTCAGTTAGTTCGAACCTGTATCCTTCCCGTCGTTTCCGGCATTCATAGGGCTTTTCCATACTAATATGAGACAGAAAGGTGACTTTTCAGTGCTGCGTCACAATACCCTACAATAACTAGAATTTCCTAATACAATTCGGTAGATACAGTGTGCTTGCTTCGAAAATATTTAAATGCTATATGAGGGTGGTATTGGATGCACGGCTTAAAATTGTTGTAGTCAGGTCTATCATTAATTTGTATTTACGCGCGGCATAAAATTAAGTTTCTTTGAAAACCTTCTTCGAGTCTTGAAACTCGCAGAAACACAGATGCTTTCACTCGACTCATTCACAAGCATCAATTATAGCGAAAGCCACGGCAGAAAACACATAAGATGTGTACCAAGAATGGCGAAAATGTTCATGTAGTTGTTTAACCCTGTACATGTAATTGTTTATCCGAATAGTAATTGGAGTCGAGTCACTCTCAACGTAATGGAGCACATAACCCAGTTGGGTTAGTAAGCCTTAAAATCAAAAACAAAACAAAAGAAATAGTTGAAGTTGTCGGAGTCGGTTCATCTTAACGAAAGTATTACGTAGATTATTATTTTCATAAAAAATAAATTCTTTAGGCTATAATATACAAAAAAAGTTTAGGCTAATATAAAAGAAAAACTCCAGACAGGCTTACCTAGCAGTCGGTTCTTTGTCTTTACTATATATATTCACCATGTATACCATCGAAACGATTTTCACTATTCACAGTTAGTAAAATTTGTGTCATTAGAGGAGCAATTGTATATGCATTTGTGTCATTTTCGTGCATTTGTGTTCCATTAAGCTTACTCTAGGAATAACCCAACTCTAATCACAATTCCTCTTACCCACCATGCATTCATACACACAGTGAATTACTTTGCAGCAAAGTGATGGACGCTCATGCACCTTACAGTATAACAAACAAAGATTAAAATAGTTTCATCTGAAAAATATAATGTATGTGTGCCTAAGCGTAAAGAGATATTCACTGTGTTTTCTTGAAAGCATTATTGTGGAAGACTTTTGGGTGTAATCATCCTCCACCCTTACCTTAAATTTGTTTCATGTACTTTATTAGGAATGAAAGCCATGCAGTAGCTTCTGCTTATGTGGATGTTGAAAATTTTTAAAATGTCATCTATTCCTAGTCATTTCACCATAAGCTATGCAAGAAAAACATTGTCGGCACAAATTCGTAACGAATATAGGACGAAGTACATGCCTATACCTTCATCAAAACCTCAACCCATCACAGACATTAGCATTCCTGGTTTGCGCAAACTTTTTGACCAGGATCAGCACATTGTCGTCAAAGCCTTTTGGGGCTTATCAATAATACTTTGTGCATCGTTCAGTGTTTACCAAGTATCAAAGCGAATTGAGTATTACCTCAGTAATCCTATTACTTCTACCGTAACTGTGAATCAATCTTTTCGGGTTGATTATCCAGCAATAACAGTGTGTTCTGGGGCTCCCGTATTTAACTGCAGCAGTTCAGAACTGTTTCTTGATCGGTCCCGGGCTTACTTTAAGAAACACAACAAACCTTTTCCCAATGATTGCAATCTCGCGGATGTCAGAAACATTACTTTTGAACAGCTGGGCACATCACTATCTGAAATCTGGAAGGATTTAGGAATTAAGAATAAGGATATCGAAACACTCAGCAAGGTAAGAGAACGATTTTTTTTACTAAACTTATAACATATCATGTTAATAATAATCATGTCAAAACACAAAAATTGTAAATGACCCTTTCAAGTTTTGAACCCATCAAAATAGCGTTAATGCACCAAAAGTGGTTGCTACCAAGTTTCTGGTACCAGGCGTAATTACTCCTGTTCGGCTGATAACCAACATGCGACTGATTCCAACAAAAGCTACCGATTCCAACAAAAGTACCCAATTCCAACAAAAGGGACTGATTCTAAGGAAAGCGACCGAATCCAACAGAAGCGACCAGTTCCAACAAAAGCGACCAATTCCTACAAAAGTTACCAATTCCAAGAAAATTAAACTACCAATTCAACAAAAATAGTGTAACACGTCAATTAGAAACGTACTCGCTGAATGCATCAATGAGCAAAATGCAGGTCAATGTCGTGAAAGAAGTTTCTTTACTCGCCATCATTTGCTTGCCATCATTTGCTCACCAGTCACCCTCGCTCTGTGCATTGGAAATCAGTTTTACATTAAATACTGGCCGAAACGTACTTCATTACTTATGGTCGAGTGACTTGTTACTTTCTTTTAGATGTCTGGGGACACTCTGTGATGATAATCTCTGATAGTTGTTAATAAAGTTTAAGTAAACAATCCTATCGAAGAACAACTGCAGCTCGTTCACATTTAGTCAGTGGCTTCAGCATTAAAACCGCCTACGCAGTTGCTGATTGTGATGCTTGTTTGGTAACGTCATGCTGAGGTATCAAAAAAATAAAGCACTTTTTAAGAACTTATTTCATGTGGTGGGGCTTCAGCGCTTAGTTCTTCGGTGAGTTTATGAATACTCTCAGCGTTACAAAAGCTGATAGGCTTGTAGCTTAATACGTTTCTGGTTTTAGCTATTTACTTTGGTGCAACGCATAGTAACGAAAGTTTCGGTAGATTCTCCATCGCTAACAATTCCTCTTTAATTTAGCAGAAATAATAAACCGTGACTATGGAATACAAAATTCACTTCATGGTTTGGCTCTATTCTTTCTACACGAGGAAAGTCTAAAGTTGGTAATCGGACAACTTAGCTGAAATAAGCTTAAGCAAAAAGTGTAGGTAAGCGGTTGGGAAAGACATGGTTTCAAACTGTGTGACGAAGTTTGTTGTGACAGGTTTTGGATCCAAAAGCCTGACTCCTTGGAAACTTAACCAAATGCAGTAGGAGTTTTCCACGCACCCACCCTTGCAACATTTCCATTAATTATTGAAGACACTACAACATAAAAGTGTCTTGCGTAAGGTGTCATAATCTCTTCCTGTACTGCGATTATAAACAAAAACCTATTTTTGGTGGGCAGAAACTGTAGAAACATTTCACCCACAGTGAGCACAACAAACATCGTATTTGTTTTATTTACAGTGCCGTCACACAGACGATGGAGAAGAATGCACGCCTTGGATGGAACCAACACCAATCAATGAAGAATATGTAGATACGTTTGCAGGCAGGTGTATTATCAAATCCACAGGTTAGTGTGCTAATTCGTACGGCGAATGATCAGCAGGAATGAAGAACTGCGGACTATTTTGGTTTAATGCTAATTAATTTGTATTGTACTTCCAGTTAAACCATTCAAGTTTAATGGACCATACTCAACGAATTTGGAAATAAGGATCAGAAACCCCGAACACAACAATACAGGAGATCACTCAGACATTGCGATGGTAAAGTGCTTATTAGAGTTCGTTTGCGTACGAGAATTAAAAAAAAAACTGGACAGGAGGAGGGGAAGCCCAGGAATGCAATGCTGCCTCATGTAACAATGGGGCAACAATAGGCGAGGCGCACAAGATCGGAATATTGCTCACTTTATTTTATACATACGCCTACGGACCTTGATTCAGTCGCTCAATTCTAAATCTTACTGGAACTTACTGAAACTTCATGAGGGCAGCGTCACACACTTATATTTTTTAATTAGTAGGAATCCAGAAATTTGGTCCATTTTTATTATACGTTTATTCTACGAATATTCTAGGACCGAGGTCATTCCCTGGAAGGATTTCATCTTTACCTGTCCTGTTTTGACTATCACGTGTTCTGGGAGGTACTGTAGGTTAGAACATATATTGGCTAGTAGACGTATTTTTATTGTATTTTTCTTCGTGATATTATGACCCGAAGTTATCCGTATTTTTGTCATGGTCGGTTGAGCTACTTCCCCTTTCCGACACCGCCCATTATAGCTAATTGATCCAATTGATTTTTATGTTTCGAAATCAGAGGGGTACATACTCTGAAACGCTGCATGTTTCTGTGTAAAGCACTTTATGCTGCGCCTTCGGCTTTAATCTTTTGTTCTAGCTTTGTGTTTTGTTGTATTCGTGATGTTGTATTATTCTCAGAAAGGATTTCACATTTTCAGATATATTTTCAAGATAAAACACTCATTACAGCAAGTTTGGATGTTGTTATGGCTTCAGTACGGATAAAAAGAGCACGTTTCACAGTTATTCGCATGGATAAGAAAGTGGTAAGTTCTTAGCTCTAAATTTAATATCCTGGTAATTAAGCTAACAAAAAAATACCGGCTCAGTACGCACCACTGGTAGGGGCATACTTACAGCCTGCATTATAACTGAAGCCGTGTTTTCAGCTGAGAGTGCGTGACCCCTCCAGAACCTGCGTCATGAATCATATTTGTTCATAATCGTACCCATAAACAAAAAACCCGTTATAGCCAGAGTCACTTGGTGTAAAAAAAATTGTAATTCCGAGTTTTTACAAGATGGGAATATATTCGGATGACTGTTTATTTTCAGAAATGATCACTTGGGGTCTTCCTTTGGCCAGGTTTCATCCTACTTAGCTTCACTTTAGTTAAGAATCGTATGCTTTTGTTGAGCATTGTACGGTCTCCCATTGTTTTTATTTATATGTTTTGACGTTTGCTTAAGAATGATTCGTATCCAACTCGAAACGTCGCATTTCAAGTGTAAACTTGTGCACCTTATTGGTTTTGTACATCTTAATGGTGGTCGTCGTGGCGGTCATCGTGGCTGAGTTGTGAGAGAGCTCAGCCTGGTTGCTGGAGATTTGGGGATCTGGTCGAACCCCTGGAAAGCGGATCTTGGCAAAGTCGCCGTCAGGACTGCCGGACAGTGTAGCGTGAGAGGCTACCATGCTCCTTCAGCGGCTATGGGAACTATTCTGGTCAATTCTGGACAATGTTTCGGCCCCTACGATGATCGGAGGTTTCCCGGATCGAATCCCCGGGTTGGCACCACCCTCCTTTACCAGATATTTCTTCTTCTCTAAAAG
>JAHWFP010105545.1:0-10025 GCA_023313725.1 Lithobius niger | reverse complement strand
GTGTGGCTAAAGATCCACAAGAATATAATGCAGAAGATGTGGCTCAAGTGCCACAGAGAGTAGACATCTGGTAAAATGAGGCAAAATGCAATCTAAACTTCAGAACAGCAGAAGGCAATGGAAACAAAAACTAAAGTACGCTGCAGAGCCTAACGTCTTCAAGAACTTGGTAACCTTCACAACCACCACAGAGCTAGGTACCATGCGTCAAGAAAGCGTGGCCCGTCCGGAGACGTGCCAAAACCACCTCCTCCAGACGACTGGACCGTGGTGACGGGCGCCAGACCGCGACATCAGGCTTCTCAGTAATATTGTTTCTCTGAGACACCTTTAAAAGGGGACGAAAGAGCCTTTTGCTATAGACAATCCATCCCCCTTTTTTGAGAATCTTTGTTATTTACGGTTCGTATACTAAAGAGATCATGGGGGTGCTTTAAAATAGGAAAACACTCCTCATTTAACGTTACATGCAGTATAGTAAATAGGATCATTCTGTTGAAACAGAGTTTTCCAAAATCAGAAGGCAAATAACCACTTCTCGAAACTCATTACCCAAAAAATGTGGTAGATCGAGTCAGACGTCTAACTTGCCACAGAAATTTGTACGGCTGTTAACATATCCTTTTTTTTTTAAGATGAAGTATTCAAATAACTGAATGTCATTTTGGTTTTCAGTTTTTAAAACGTCTAGACCAAAAAAGTCCTTTAATTCCCAATTTTTTAAAGAGTGCAGTAACTGCAGTTATTGAAAACAAGCGAAAGTAAAAAGAAAAATATATTTTAACTGTCACCATTTATTGGAAGAGCCTTCTGAAAGCATAATAAGCAGGGCCAGCTAGAATTCAATTTCCGCTGGTTAATTGATTATTGCATTTTGCCGACGGCTTTTATGTCAATTTGCATTTTAATTGCTTCGTTCACAAAACAGAGCATTAAAGCATTTTATCTTGAAACGTTTTTTTGCTTAATTATTAATTCTGCCTTGATTTTGTGGCTGCGTGATCGACTGGATATAATTTTGATATTTATCCCAAAAAAAGCTGTCATTGTGTGCGTCACTGAGCTAATGGAAAAATAAGTTTTATTCTTTGTAGAAGTTTGGACTTTTTGTATCTTCGCAGCATTTCACTCTTTCTTTTTTAAATAATCTAATAATCTTATATTAATCTACATCATTAATCTGCGATGCGCGTGCAGGTGCATAAACATCTACTCCTCCAGATCAAGGCTACCTACAAAAATGTAAAGAGCGTCAAATGAAAGATAATTCAATTACGCTTCGGAGAGGCCTCTTTTCATCGTTGTAACTTGATTTTTTGCCATTTAAAGGGACATAAATCCTTCCGGTATGTCTTGCGACCCGTCGAGAATAGAGTGTGCAACATTTAAACATGTTAGACTTAATGTCTCATAATCAACTCGCACGAAAAAAAAAAAAGAAAATGACTGTGGTGGCAACATTTACATAACTTTTGAACTAATATCGCAAAACCGAGTCATTACAGGAAAAACAACAGGGATGCATGTACCTTTAATACACAAAAATCTGCACTGAAAACTGTTCATGATGTCAAAGTGAGATCATGGAAACTTATTAGGAAGAAACACGATTGGCAACATCCTAAAAGACGATACATGTTGCATATCCTTCTACAGCACCGTCAATACCATCAAACGCTGTCCGTTGCTAATGCAACCGAACTACCCCTGCCGCCATCTTGTAACGGAGGTAAACAACCGCGTTTGACGCAAGTACACCACGTTTGGCTACTTCAGTCTCGCCCAATTCGTTTACATATGACTAAATTGCTGGAAATCTGAAAAAGTATGAACCATCCGCCCTCGTTCATTGCCACAGTCCAAAATCCCCCGTTACAATTATACACTAATTTCATGAAAAACATGACATCAGCGCTGATCACATTCGACAAACGAAAATAATAAAATGGCGATAGGGCGATCTTTCTTCTCCTCCACTAGATAGGACAGGGTGTCCATAAAGTATTCATACAGTTTTAAAAATCTAGGGAAAAAAAACTGTTTACCCAATGAATCAAGGCATTACACCAAACGAAAGAATGATATTTATAGTTATTTTTTCGTTCACCATATCTCGATGTGGGCACCATGTGTGGCTCTCAAAATGTCTAATCGATAGTCTTATCTTCATCCATGTATTTCATAGCATGTCAGGCGTCACCAAAGCAATAGCAACGATTATCCATTAGTGTTTCAATGTCTGTACCTTCGTTTTATGCATAAAATCTTTCACAAATTCCCACAAAAAGAAGTCGAGAGGCGTTATGTCAAGCGAACGGGGAGGCCAAGGAATTCTCACTAAATCTTGCCTGAGCGGCCATTGTTATTTTAGCAACGAGAGCGTCGTCTGGTTGCCATTTGTGGCTCTCACGTGCGGTGGCGTCCGGTCGTGTAGCGACATCTATTGGTGTAATATTTTGATTCATTGGATAAATAGTTTTGTTTCTCGATTTTTAAAACTGTATGAATACTTTATGGGCACCCTGTATATTACATGGTGTTTGTAGCAAGAGGCTGGGCTCCAAGGTCACGTGATGACAATGCCGCAGCGACTGTGACGTCATTTGTCACTGCTCTATAGTATCAGCAGCAATCATAAAATTGGTGTGCTTCAGCTGGCGTCACCTAAATAAACCCTTCAACGTGTTTCTTGCTTTTCTCTCTCTACATTTCATTTGGTCAATTTGGTCAATTCTGGTGAAAAATAAAGAGCAAAGACAATAACGCCATACTGGTGACGAGGCTAGCATACAGCTTGTCGTTGAGCTACCTGCAAGGTGCACTCGATACAGATGGTGGTAAAAATAACGGTGTCTTTAGTCAAGTCGATATTTAAGGCCTAAAAAACTACGATCCCTTATGCTGCGGCGTTATGAATAGCAAAAGAAAAGATTCTATTCACTGAAAATTGCAGCAGTACCAAGAAATCTCCCCAAAAATGGGCATTTTTTAGGTCCAAGAAACCCACTCTCGCAATATTGGCTTGACAAACTAAGCTAATGACTTTACCTCCGCGTATATCCAGTGCCCCTTGCAACTAACACAAAGACCGGCTAGCCTCGCAGCCAGTACGGCGTGATTGTCGCTATTCTATTGAATTTTAAAGTTTGACGTTTACCATGAAGTTCATGCTGCGACATGCTAGACGTGATAGAATTTGGGTAAAAAAAAAAAAGAAACTTTCGATTCTTAAGCTAAAAGAACCCCCTCCCTGCCTAAATCTTGTATTAGCTTAACCCCCCCAAAAAATTCAAAGAATCGCTGAAGATAAAACGCCTCATGAATAATGACAAAATCATGCAAATTTTTTTCTCTTTCTGTTTTTCATACGTGCTTGGGTGAATGTTTTATTACGACGAAATAATTTCGTTTCTTCGTCTAAGACGTCCATAAATATGCCGACTGACGGTGCAATGAAGTCAGAAGTGAAAACGTAATTATTCATGAGATGGAATAGTTGAACTACGAAAAGCGTGGAACCAACCGCGAAACTGGCCAAATGACATTGGACCAAGTTTGGTGCCTGCACACTTGTGTATATGTGTATATACATACGCTATATGCATAATAATGAAAAATAGGCCTACAAGATGTAGGGCTCCGAAAGACGGAATAAAATGACGATTTTTGTACGTTTATTCCGAGTTATGCACATTTGTTTAGTGTATCAGTGGAAAGCCCATCATAAATGATGGGGAATGAGAGGGAGTTTCCATCCCCACCTAAAATAAAGTTTTGTTGACAAATGGGCTTATGCCCTATGGAAAAATAAGGCCCGTTTTTCAGTACTTTATGAGGAGGGGGGGGGAGGGGGGATGGAGGTCTAACATCCTGTCGATAGCTACATCATTAACACCATTCTCATTCACATTACAGTGGGCCGGGTTGCCACTGCGCCACACATTACAGAGATGTTAAACAAACCCCAAATCTAGATCTTTATCATAGATCTGTACCTCCGGCAAAAATTGCAAATCACGGATCATCAATCAGAAGGTGGAAACGAACGCCGTCAAGACGACAAGAACGTGGTTGTCGACACCAATGACATTCAGGAGGGTTAACCCCACACGAAAGGAAGCAATGAGTAGGGTTGGTGTGACCAATACTCAAACGGGATAAACCACCTCTTCCTACCGACTGCGGCGACAAGTCAAGTGCTTTTCCTGGAGAGTACCTTTAATAGCCGGCAACTTATTGCTGTCGTGTTTGTCCAACAAGGCTTGCCAAGCAGCGAGCAATCTCAGACGTAGAGCTGGAAAGGCGTCTGAGGGAACAAGGCGCAGATCCCTATAGAAGGGACCGGAAACAGAACCTTTTACAGTAATATCGGCGTGCTCAATCCCAGCTATCTCAACATGGCCCGGGATTCAGCAGAAAATCACAGTTTTCCGCTGGTGGTGACAATCCCCCTTTAATTGTGGCACTGCTGATATGTGTGTGTGTGTGCATGTTAAGCAGTGCCTATGGCGATTTCCTTATGGCCGTATCAGTATGGCTAAGCGGTAGGGCGTCGGCATTCAAAGGTCGTAGGTTTGGTTCCGCTCAGGTCGGACATTTTAAGACCGTTATGCAATTGAAATAGGTTTGCATCGATTTAACATTAATCGAACCCAATTAGCTTAATAGTTCCTTCACAGTCCCATCACTGTCCCTTCATAGTAAATGTATTGTTTAATTTTTAATTTTTATCTTGATAGAGCATAGGCGATATCCGAGCGATAATTCGGTTGTCCTACGTTGTATTTTATGAATGTAAGGACAAGATATGCCTAATCTCCTACCCTGAATTGAGTTGATTAAAACACCCAAATTCAAGACATTGCTGACGCCTGGTTAAACGAAGGCAATTTCTCAACACATCAAAGGCAAGCTGTTACAGAATGAAAGTTTGCAGAATCTAGCACTGCCTAGTGGTGTCTAGCGCTATCTAGCACATGCTTGCATCAATCAAAGCCATGCATAACGCCATTTATTTTAAAGAAACAAACAAGCTACGCACCTTAATTATTCAGTGAAAATATGGAGCGTCCTCGTGCACCTGTGTGCAAGCTGTAAATGTTAACTATGTACGATATCACTGCCACTAGATGGCGCCAAGGTTGATTCTTTAAATTTTCCGTTGATGACAACCTTGGGTGATAGCCAGCATTTAACGTCAACCCTTAACCAGGAGCGAATGGTGATTTCTGCTGATTCTCCCCCAGACGCCCAGTTTTGGAACTAGTGACCGTTTTTAATTTTGCGGAAAAATTACTTTAAAAATTACGTTATGTAGGGTTTTACCTAATAAAATATGTGTGATAATATCCCTTGTATTGCAGAATCCCATGGCATGCATGTGGCAATTCGTACGAACAAGCGTTTAAGCGAACTTAAAACGAGGAAGGCGTTTTGTTTCTCGAACCAAGGCCAACTGGAGTAGAAACTGCGGATGTGCCTCCCGACTCTATGCAATTTCTCGCGCGTGCCAAGAAGTTCAAGCCTCTTAGTACTGCTTCGTTAAAATAAAATTTTAACGATGTTAAGTCTCCCGACTTGCTGCCAGGTGCTGAAATCTGCCGCTTCCATCCCAGACAACCTTGTGCAAACGGTGGAATACAAAGCGGCAGTTACAACGTAGATACTCTCGTATCAGTACGTGTATGACATTTATTAGCTCCTGAATAAACTCATGGCACCAGTGGCGTGCCCGGGGGGGGGGGGTCATTGCCCCTGTCCTTTTTGGAATAAATGCCCTTTTTGCCCTTTTTTGAACAAAAATATGCCCTATCTTGTGTTTTTTTTTAACTTGTGAATGCTGGAAAGGAAGGGCCTTAAGACGAAAAAAGGGCATGAAGAAAGCCGGGGAAAGGTTAGATAGGAGCATAAAATGGTGAAAGAGACAATGACAGGCTAAAATAAGCGCAAAAAAGAACCTCACAAGCAAAATATAAAAAAGGCCCCCAGAAAAAATTAGCTGAACTAGCCCTTTAAATAGAACTTGTCCCTGCCCTTTCATAAGTCTGTGCGCGCTACTGCATTGCACCGTTCCTACACCCTTCCTCGGTTTTTATAAATTTAGAAAACTTTCAGAGTGGTGAATCAATTACGCGAATTGGTCTTAATCTACATAAGTTCAGTCTAACTGCCGCTTTGCAACTGCAGCAAACGCATTGTTTGTTTTTCTAAGCTGCATTTTTTTGGGACGGGAGGGGGGAAGCGGGTTACAATGCTTGTTTTTGTTGTTACTAATCTCTATTTTGCGCGCCTCGAGGGTGTGTGTGTGGGCGTACGCGTGGCAAGCATGCACGAACGTAAAGAAAAACCCTGAGGGAAAAAAAACCCTTCATGTAGCTCCAGTTTCGAACGCCATGCAAGCAACCAGCAGGCCAGTGGCGCCATCTGGCCTAGTGATTCCTTCAGCCGAATTCGTTTTATCGTCAAATTAACTTTCATCCTCTCATCGTTATTGAAGGAATTAGTTTGGCGTTGGGGAAAGGGTGACCTTGCTTCGTTTGCCAGACCGAACCCCCCCCCCCCCCCCCCCACCCTCACCTCGTTATTATGTAGAAGCCAATTTGGCAGCCGAACTGTTCCAGAGAAAAAGATTGATTTTCATTTTATTACTATGAAGTGACTGTTTTGCATAGTATAAGACCGTGTCACGCCCGTCGTTTCTTGCTAAAGCTTTTCAAGATATCGTCGTAAGTAATGCTGGATTTTTTTTTCTATTTTACTTCATTTTTTTTTCTTCTTCTCTTTCATTGGTGATTCTTGTTGACGGGGATTCTTCATTAGATCACTGACTTCCTTCACTGAAATTGTTTTTCCTCAGAAAAGGTATCATCTGGAGGCTACGCTGAAAAGACAAAGGCTAAACAAAAAAAGAAAAGACAAAATTTTAGTCTTCGTTGTTCAAACGTTGTCCAAAGTGTAAAAAAAAAAGTAGAAATCACATTTGTATGCTGTCGTCAGGTGTAATGTGGCTTAAATGTCAGGGTATCGTACCGCTCTTATTGGAGAAAGCAATGTTCAAAATTTCATTAAACGTCCAAAGTATTATTCGGTGGGATTAACTTGGCGGATGTTTTGGTGTGTTGATATCACTTCTTTGAAGGGCCGAACCATTATGGACTTGGCGGTCCTTTATACCAGTCTTGGTTTTTGATACAATATCATTTTTTTTTTAATTGTGTATTTGACTCAACTCAACTCGTCAGTAGATGGTAATGTGTTGACATATGTCTTGGATGTTGACATATTCTGACTATGTCAGTGGTGTGTCCTACCCAATCATGGGCTTTTAAGTTATTTTATACTTTTATTGTGAGCAAGACAAAAAAATAATGATTTGTCGAAAATTAAATCGTGTATTTCAGTTGATGCTCTTGTCGTTTTTTCGTCACTGACAGAGTGAATTTTATGCATTTATAAGCGATTTAATATGGTCACAACGTGAATGAAAGCAAACCGGTTCATCTAAGTGAGAAATACTACGTAGACCTGTGGTTTGTTTGTCGATGACCATTCAACGACGAGTAAAGTTTTGATATATGTAATAACTGCGTAGAATGGTGTCTTCTCAGTGTAAATCGGGCTTTGAAGTGGTTTTGCGGAGACATAACAAAAACTCGTTGTACTTGTAGCCTTGTAATTGATGGCTGCAGCAACATTCGTATTGCAGGTGTTACGTCCTAAGCCCTAGGTCCCGCACCCTAAGAGCTCTAAACCCCCAAAAGAACACATCATTGTTTATTGGCTCAGCGTCCACACGAATCCTTTTTTTCGCAGTACACATTTTGTGCAATTCGTTATTCAGAAACTGTATACAAACTGTAGACAGCCCGTACACAAGTCGTGTGGAGGCTGAGCTGACGCATAAAGAATTGTGCTATGCGTGCACAACATCTTCTGAGTGTATGGTGGATCAATCTATCATCCACCGTATTAAATCATGATCACCACTACTAACGCTGTGAGAGTAGCGTTTTAGAGTCCCACACGTACTCTTACTAGACGCAGTTCGATCCCGTGTTCTCTTAGCTTGGAAGCCAGGATGTGCTTTGCTCGGTGTGCTCGGTTTCCAATGGAACTCTGCAAAATCTCGTTTTTAGAGGCTTTGTTGTGTCTCATGGGTACACGTACGAGACGTAGTTCGATCCCTTTAATCGTTTTTCTTTATTTTCTCTAATTTTCTTTTTTTTTAATAGACTGTTCTGTATTATGAAGCAGACAGTAAATATTATAGACCGGCCTTGTTATTATACGATAAGGCCAGAGAACACTAATGTTTAGTACATAGCGTGTCAGCCCGTGCCGTTTTTTTTTTTAGCCCGCCTGTTAAGATTTCAGTGCAAACGAAACGCAAAATGTAGACATGTATTGGCTGGACTGCTTTGAGCACTAAATTTGACAAGTTGATGTGTCGCCCATGCATTCACCATAAAGACAGGGAAACCAACGAAAAAAAAAGTCATACCTTCGCCAACAAATAGATAATGGCGTAGCGGCAAAAGCGAATGGCGATTTTCGAATTCAAAGTGTTCTTGCAAGCCTTCTAATAGCCCGATATTGACATGCTTATGATTTTCTGAAAGGTGGCGATCTATTCTTTCCATCAATCCTAGCCAAAAATTGTTTCGCGCAGACAGGGACCGTCCTACACCCGTTTAAATGTCTAGCTGTAATTGGTATAGCGGCTAGTTTCAATTTCAAAGTGGCATTGTAATGCTCATATTTGTATTCTTACCTAAGCTAAACAATTTCGGTTACGATTAAAGGAAAGAAAAGATCCATACCTTTCAGAAAATGCTACGCATGTCCATTTCGGGCTACTAAAGGGCTCGCAAGAGCACTTTGAATTCGAAAATCATCATATGCTTTTGCCGCTTACGCCATTACCTCTTCACCTTTAAATGGGTGTAGGAAGGTCGCTTTCTAAGTTAAACAATTTCGGTTAGGATTGATGGAAAGAATAGATCGCCACCTTTCAGAAAATCTTAAACATGTCTATTTCGGACTGTTTTTCAGAGTTATGGAAAACAAGTAATTTGAGCGCCATTTTCCAATATGGCGGCTCAGCGATTGAACAGAATGTCTACAATGCTTAAATTCTTAATAATTCTAAGTAAACAACATTCCTGCCAGTTTCACGCTTTTATGATAAAAATGCACAATTTTAGACTATTGGGTCGCCATTTTCCAATATGGCGGCTCATAGCAATTTAGGAGAATGCCTACAACACTTAAAATTCTTAATTTGATGTAAACAACATTCCTGCCAAGTTTCATGCTTTTATGATAAAAATGCACAATTTTAGGTATATCCTCCGTACTAAGAGCCAGTTTTTCTCGTGTGTGTGAGTTTTGCCATTTAAAGGTGCCTTTTCACCTTTTCAACTGCTAGATGCAGCACCGTTGAATTTTCGGGCAATACTATAAAGAAAATAGCGGTAAAATAAAATTGGAACAACACTATTCGCAGCAGCGCCGCGAATTTCATAACTAAAACGAGATCACGTGACCCACATCATCAGCCTATTAGATGACGGAGATCTGAAACGTGGATGCTGTGTTTAGAATATGGCAACGCTATCGAAATGGTAAACAGGCGCCTTTAAGGGGGGAAAATTCGGCTTTACAAGAAAAAATAATCTTGGCTGGTGTGTATGTTATTATAGAAAATAAATGTCTACCTTGTCGGTGTTTGAAAAGGTCAGGACGCTAAACTAAAAATAAATTTTCTTTGGCCTAATAAGATAAAGAAAGAAAAGACAAATTCCCAACTAAGAATCTTACCCATGACATCCGCTTCGACTTGGCGCTCCACCAACTACGCCCATGGGGAGGAACCTGGCTGCTGATTCTCGCCTAGTGGTGACGCTGTCAGCCATTTTCAGTAGTCTCTAAAGCAAGGAAAGAAGTCACAAGTTAAGATAGATGTTTTTTGTCCTAATACAAAGAAATAACGCAAACAAGTAATTGTTGTTTGGAGCGAAGCTCCG
>JAHWFP010105521.1:54108-72333 GCA_023313725.1 Lithobius niger | reverse complement strand
TTCTTCGTATATTCCGGCAGTGAGTTTCCGGCAGTTCTGATTGAGGAAGCTTTACGATGTTTTAAGTCCCCACGCGAAAATTTCTGTAACAATCGTAACCTTAATCATTTTACAAATTTTTCCTCTTGAAAAAGAGTAGTTGCTAACGTCTTGATGTTATAATGTGTACAGACGTGAAGGTATTAAAACGCACTGCAAATATTCTGTGAATATATACACTTATTTTTACGTAACAGACATGTTGATTAATGAACTGTATCAATAAAAAATGTAATTCTACCACTTACTCCCACGCTTCGGCCTTGGCCTTGTTACTGGGTTCCACAGAACCTGTTAGACCAATATTCTAAATAAACAAGTAAATAAATAAAGTTATCTTTCTTACTCATCAATCATGTCTTATCATGTCTCGTTCGACTTCTTTCCGTTTCTAAAATGCCTGTTATAGTACCTGTTGAATCAGTTCACCAATGGCGCATTTCCTACAGAAAATTTAAGATCAGCAATATTAATTTAATTTAATTTTTTGTATATATATAAACAAGAACACCCTGCGCGATTTTGTTTGCAGTTGTTTTCTTCAGACAACTAACGATTAACAAAATATCGTTAGTTATTAACAAAATACCGAATATCGTAATCCAGCCAAAATCAATATTCGGCGGAATACCAAATACTTGAATTTTTGACCGAATAGGCCGAATACCGAATAATTACCAAATATTCGGCACATCCCTAAACGATAGAGCTTCGGCTTCAATTTCGGTTTCGAAGATCGAAGGTTTAATTATTTATTCAGGTCATTTCCATAAGTACAAAAAGAAACAGCAATAGGTTTGCAACTGTATTTATTTAACACTTTCAAATGCACGAACATTGTTTTGGCTGGGATCCTCTCTACTCTAAGATAATAGTCGGAAAATTGAAAATAAACCAATAGCAAAAACAGAGTTAGAGTATTTTGAAAAGTGTACAGTGCTTCCTCGAAAAAATCTCCGCCAATGAGAGGAAATTTTTAATAACTATAAACGTTGTTCGTATGGAACAACAGACTGACTTTTTTTGGTGAAATGTCGTTGAACGCGTTCGACTGATGAAAAGTTTGTTTTTTAAAAAGGGGCACAAAAAGTCTACTGCGCATTCCAAATCTAGTCTAACAAGAGATATAGAGTTTGAGGTAAGTATCGACTTGCCTAGAGGTTGATTTGACCCAAGAGAGACTTTCCTTTAGATATGATATTTAAGTGTCATCACAAATTGTTACGGCAACCACAACCATTTTCCTCTCAAACCCTTAAGGCCATATATCAGGGCTCCCACAAAAAAACTGAAGTATTTTCCTTGACTTCTCCAGGTTTTCAGAATAGTTGAGGTCAATTTCCAGGTTATTTACCGAAATTTCAGAAACTGTTCTATACATTATACCAGTTTCACTTATTTTTTTGGGCTCACGTAGTGCAAGAGAGCAGACCCATTTAATTAACTTTAAGGTGTAAACACCGAAGTATAAAGGACAATTTTATTTTACCGCAATGTAGTAACAAAATATGTTTATTATGCACTCAGGACTCGGCATGAAAGTGTGGCTTTGTGTTTTCCCCGAGTTTTCCAGGTTTTTTTTGAAAAATCGGAGAATTCCCTGTGTTTTCCCTTAGCTTCAAACGTACTTTAAATCCCCTGAGTTTTACAGGTTTTTTGCAAAAAATCGTAGAATTCCCTGTGTTTTCCCTTAGTTTCAACGTAGTGTAAATCCCCCGAGTTTTCCAGGTTTTTGTGAAAAATCGGAGAATTCCCTGTGTTTTCCCTTAGTTTCTGACGTAGTTTAAATCCCCTGAGTTTTTCAGGTTTTTTGTGAAAAATCGGAGAATTCCCTGTATTTCCCTTAGTTTCAAACTTAGTTTAAAGCCCCTGAGTTTTTCAGGTTTTTTGTGAAAAATCGGAGAATTCCCTGTATTTCCCTTAGTTTCAAACTTAGTTTAAAGCTCCTGAGTTTTTCAGGTTTTTTGTGAAAAATCGGAGAATTCCCTGTGTTTTCCCTTAGTTTCAAACGTAGTTTAAATCCAGACTTTTTCAGGTTCTCCAGATTGGTGGGAACCTTACATATTCATATTCAGTCCTGAGGCGATTTGCTAGTCACTGATGCCATCGTTGACGTCATTTTGACGCAATCGTTGCCACATTTGCACACGACATGGCAAATCATGTCAAAATAGTTTGTGTTAACGAGCTGCTGGTTGCGTCTTGGACACCTCTTCAAAATTCCCTCGATACTTGAGCGGCTTCTTAGAATACAGCTTTAAACTCTTTAACTGTACTCTAAACACAAAAACCCAACAAAGGAAGTGTGTAATTGAATTCCCGTTTCGGAACAAGTGTGCTAATTTTCCGTTTGCATACGTGCGCTGACCTCTAATTCGGCGTAAGACTAAATTGAATTACTTTGAAGGCTCAGCAGTCAGGTGACCTTTGGCTTAGCGCAGGAACATTGTAATACAATTGAAAAGCTTAATTTTGGTCCAGTGTTGTACCTTCGAACAGTTTAGTGGATTAAATTGAAAACTCAAATATTTGAAGGGACTTTGATTAAGTGAGCAATGTTTCTTTCCTTTGATGGTGGTAATCAGAGAAAGGGGGGGGGGGGGGGTGTTCACCCATCAGTTCAATGGCCTTATAGCAATAATAAGGTGATTTTACCTAACTAGTTACATTTTGGCTTGTGACAAATTGGTGACAAATTCATTGTTACTCCATGAAGCCTTAAGGTTACGAAAGGGGATCACAATCGTTGCGCTTCCCTGCACGTCAACGGGTAGCAACAATTTCTACTAAATCTAGTAACTCAACGGGTTGTTAAATTTACCTGACTTTAATCGTAGTGTGTGCTTGTATTATCAAATGTGACGTACTGATAAGTCCAACTAATGGACAGCTTAAGCACAAAGAGTCACACAACCATCAAAAATACAAAGCCATACATTTCACATAAAGTAAACAATGGCAGTACCAAGACGATCAAGATTAACACTCATTCTTCAAAACAATTCGATATTCGCACAAATATATTAGCATTCGTCCACCATATCACGCTAATTTTCGACAGCATAGGATATCTGACTTCATCAGGCTTCTTTTGTACTTCATCAGGCTTCTTTTGTAGAGTCTTCATTCACTACATCGTTTTGTTGTTGGTGTTGGCCATGTTGTCGACCGACGTAGCCTCCGTTCTTACCAAGGCTGTATGAACCCCCAAAAAAAATAAATTCAGGGGCTTTCAATGATGTAGTTATCAATTTCAAGGAATTCAAAGCCATTATTTTTTTCTTAACAAATTCAACGACTTCAATGACTTGTGCGTACCCCGATTCCGGTCCAATAAAAGTGAAACCAAGCGGCTCTTCGGGAAAATCCTCGATTTCCAGATAAGCCAGTACGCCTCTGTCAAGCACCTTAAAGCGACAGTTACGTATCCGGGGTACTTTAGCCTTGTAACAAACAAGCTATAGAAAACAATGTCCGGAGGCCAGACAAGACAGGCGCTTCGAAATTCCTTGGTCTTACTCAACCTTGGCCTTTTGAGACCATCACGTCACCCTTTATGTTTTTTTTCTTCTTCTTGTTATTTTAAGCCAGCCTCTGCCACTTTCTTGATTATTACATATCCAACAAGTCATTACTATTTCCCTTTTACGCCTCAGTAACTCCGAGGTAATAACCGGCCATTACACATTAAAGCCGAAGGAAAAGGAGCAACCTTCACCTCACGCGCCACGCCAGCATTCTTCCTCGAACTTCATGCATAATAGGATACAAGTTTTAAATCCATGCATTAATCTTGATAAAAACGACTGGTTAATATAAAAAAATTATACCTAGGTTGGTTATAAATCAATAAAGCCAAAGGAGTTTAGTTTAGTTTATTGACGGAGCTCTGAACCCTACAGGTCACACACAGGAGAGGACAGATATTATACAATAATGCATATTTTCGAGGCTATTCGTGCCTCCTCATCAAGTGTAGCCTAAGTCATCAATTTAAGCAACTGTAGTTAAATCAGGTGTAGCCAATAAAGTCAAATCAATTATAGCCTAGCATAAGTCAATTACAGCTTTTTTTATGTGGGTTTAGTTCCTTTTTTTTTTGCTCTCGTTCTCCTTTCTTTTGCTTTCGGTCTTTGTTATACTGTGCGTAACACAAAACGGAACGAAAGCAATAAAAGGAAACGAAAGCAAAAAAAAAAAAAAGGAACGAAAGCAACATAAAAAAAAGCTGTGAAACACGTGGTATTCCACAGAGATGAATAAAAACAACGAAGCATATAATTAACAAGAATCATCATACAAATTTTAAAACATTAAAATCAATTCTAAAAAGGAACTACAGAATGAAATCTGATAGTGGGCAACCTCGAACGCTTTCCTGCGAATTCAGGCGTGGAAGTGAGCAAAGTGCGTATGCTCCAGCTATTTCCTGGCAGGTCGAGGTTGCCCTACTGTCAGGTTTTGCCCCCGACTTAGGTCCTTTTTCGAACAGATTTTAAAAAAAATTTAAATTGTATCACGATTGTTGTTGATAGTATGCTCTATTCTATACAATTGTATGGGTTTTATTCGACTTAAAGGCGGGTTGCCACCAAATTAACTCTGCAGCATTTATACCACATGCCATGGCTGTTTGCTGTGACGTGCATATCACGTGACTGGGCTAGTCCAATCAGATGGCCAAACAGCCGTTGTTCTCGCAAGTCATTGGCTAACTCATGGTGACGTCAAAGCAAACAGCCATTTCGCATGGTTTAGTGCCATAGAGTTCTCTCTAGCGCAAACAAGCCACAACAAACCAGGCACGTGCCTCCTTAATCATTGAGTAAAAATGTGGTGCGATCTCGTTCACCTGGGAGCAAGCTGTAAAGGTTAACGATATTACTGTCAGTAGATGGCGCCACGGTATTTTCTTTATATTCTACCGTGGCGCCATCTAGTAGCAGTAATGTTGTTAATCTTTACAGCTTGCTCCCAGGTGCACGAAGACGTACCAGATTTCCACTCAATATTAAGGAGGCTCATGGATTATTTGTTGTGTTAAAAGATATTTCTTTGTGCATTCCTTTGATTGCCGAGAGCAAGCGCTAGAGGGAACTAGATATATGATGCTAGATGCTGCAAACTTTCGTTTGGTGGCAATGCGCCTTTAAGCTACTTGGCTGGTGACGCTTGGTAATGAGGCACAGATAGCTTAGAAATGTCGAAATATTGTGTACTATTTGTGCACAAGGTTTGTTATTTATTTTTAATCTGACTTAGTGCTGTTTCTAAATTAGTATTTAGCGTGGTGGACTTTGTGAAAGTAGGTGTATAACAAAAAGACTAAAATTGCAGGGCCCGAACCTGCTTAATTTTAGTTTTTATTACCTAACCGAATATCCATTACCTGTTTTATAGCAGTTTCCCCTTTTGAGCTTTATTTTCCCCTACAATCTTGAAAGTTGTCTTCCCTGCCTAGCTCGTATGGTACTGCGCATGCGCAGGCCTAGGTCTGCTTATATAAGCTCCGGCGCAGGGAACTCCTGGCATCATTCCCCTACCTTCCAGAACCTAGCTCATGGAGGGAAGGCTCGGGCGGGAGTTAAGGTAATGTATATTTTCGGTTAGGCAATAAAAACTAAAATTAAGCAGGTTCGGGGCCTGCAATTTTAGTCTTTTTACTGCCGACGAATATATACATTACCTGTTTTAATAGCAGACTTCGTCTCTTGGAGGAGGGCTAGGTTCTATCTTCCGGCAGTACGAGCTAGCTTCCCAGGAAAAGATACTTTTCCTTATGAAGACACATCTGTGTTCCCAACCACTTTCACCATGCTGACAGAGTCGGGATGTAGCAAGACTCCGGTTGAGTTTGCAAAGTCAATTGTAAGGTGAGATTGGGGTTACGGTTGCTCATGAATAACTAATAATATATATATGAAAAAATACACCGGAAGGAGTGGTCTAAGCATCAAGGGGTACAAAGTAAGGAATCAAGCATAAGTGCTGAAAATATCTTACCTAGTGGGAAGGATGAGGACGGTGCGGAGGTATTGTGAAGAAACAGGAGGGCAGGCCGGAGGTAAGTCTTGAGGATGATGAATGTGAAGTCAGGATGTTGTGTCAGTGAAGAGATGGAAACACATGTAGATAGAGAGTGGTTGAACGATGATCAAATTACCTTGTCCTTCCTCTTTTATTTTTTTATTTTTTGGTGATTGATGCTAACTTCTTGTTCCAGAACTGAGCGAGGAGAATAGTCATACTACCCCCTGTAAGAACGGGAAGGTAAAAACGGATGCCTCGCCGTCCCAGAATAAAACGGAGGTGTACGTTCTGTTAAAATCGGAGGATGAGAATGCTTAAGGAATCATCCTAAACTCCAGGGCTACGCCTGTGGCCTTAGCGCGGCATGGAGAGCACGGTAGGTCTCCTTCCGCGAATTTTGTGTTCAATTGATATTGATAAGTCCTCCATTTGTCTGACAGAGAGGTGTATTCCCCGGACGAGCGCTTCTCGTAAAATAGATGCCAAGGGGAAAGGAACGAGAGGTGGAGGCACTGCTTCTTGGGCTGTAGGGTCAGAATGCGGAGGATGACCCCGTAATCATAGCACGTTGGGATGTAGGCGTCACCTTGGTAGCGGAAGGTTGAAGTGGCACCTTTGTTGTCTTGGTAATAGCAGAAGGCACGGTGTGGCGACGCGGAGGTGCAAATGGAAGACACAATGTTTTGATTCTTACAGATTTGATAGAGGGAGCACTGGTCTTCAGAGCTTGCAGGCCGGATGTGCTGGCAACTGCGGGAACGGCATCCGTTGCAGGCAGGTTGAGCTGTGGTGTAGATTGTGGAGGCCGATCGTTAAAGAAATCGTTGTCGGGGTAGAACGTTTGTTTGCAGGTAAACTGGGTTGGTTTGGAGAACGCGGAGGTGAAACGTGAAGCTGTTCCTTCTGCTTAGACGGTTTCTTAATAGAAGAGCAGGAATGTTTGTCGGGCGACAGTCTGGGCTGTTTTGGGAGTACGGAGGTGGGACTTGAAGTGGGTCCTTCCATTTAAGTGGCGGTTTTGCAGAGGAGGGAGGAGTTGGTGCAGGAAAGGTCTTGACGGCATGTGGGACGGCGGAGGCGGCTTCCTTTTGTCGACGCGCACGATCGGCCCGTTGTTTGGACAAATGTTGATGTTTGCGTATAAGAATCCATCTGGGAAGGGAGATGTTCACGCAAATCCTGCATTTCTTGGTAAGACCATCACAGACATGGTGTCGTTGGCAACTTGGGTGTGGGTCGACGCGCACTTTCTTGGCGAGTCCTACGAATCCTGGACATTTGCAGGGTTTCGGCGATGGCGCATTTGGCTTCGAGATTTGACTGGAGTCTGTAGAATCAATTTGTCGTTGGTCGGAGCCATCTGAGGAAGAAGAGTCATCCATTTTGGAGGAGGGACTGTCGGCTGGAAATTGTTATTCCTGCGCAGGAAGTTTAAATAAGACCGTTGCAACGCAGAGAGGGGCGCCGGCTGGTGGGAGAACGGAGAAACGGACGTCAACAGAGGGAGGAGCCGAACAGTGGTGCCATCTGTTGAGTACGCCGGAAGGCTACCGGCCGCAGGAATAGAGGCATGCCTAGAATTAGAAAAGATCGTAACGTCGTGTCGCCACTAATGGCGCTATCCAGCTGCGGAACGGAACAATGATGAGCTGGTTCCTTGTGCATCATATAAAAAGTTATTTTTCTTGGTTTGTTGTTTGTTTTGGTTTTTTTTTTTTTTTTAGAAAAAAATTAACAATGAAATGGAAGTGGTGTGTAGACGGGAGGAGGTTGCCTAGGGGGACGAGTATGATAGGAACACATAACAGCCGGAGGTCCGTCGGTATTGAATAGATGCTATGTGGATGCAGAACGGAGGGTGCTGTAGTCTAGTCGGTGAACTGACTTGCGGAAGGTAGCCGAATGCTGCAGAGAATGCAGGAGGAAGGTGTTGAATACCTTTCGTTCGGAAGGAAGGTTCAATAGGGTTCTGGAAAGTTCGATCAATAGAACAACGGATGATCAGATGAGGATAGAGGTGTAATGTCCTTAGTCCATGAATGACTTGAGGAAGGGAACACCGGAAGGCGGATGGTAGTTAACGTTGAGGTTGATGGATTCATTGTCAGAGGTGTGATTCCTGGAATGGTAACAGATCAAGAACGAATGGTCGAGGGGAACCGTGGAGAAAGTGACAGAAATTCTGGAGAGGATGGTTCAAGGAACGTATATTGGATGTCATAATGCAGCTCTTCCTCACAGATCAAGTTAACATTGAGTGCCTTTGGAGCGGAGGGTCCAGGGACCGGTTGCCGTGGCAGGATCACGGAGGGACAGTCTGGGTCACAGAAAGGCCTATTGAGGGTTGGAAACGGGAACGGCAGTCGTAGACAGTCCGGAAGAAGGAAAGCTGGAGAGGACGCAGTGTCAACGCCGAGAGGAATGGTGACAACAGGTGATGGTAAGATCGGCGATGCGAAGGAGGGTGTTGCGGAGGCTGGGTCGGAAGGAACGACTGGAACGGAGGATGTAATGGATGACCCAAATTTGCAAAAACCCCCTCTATGAGCGGCGGAGTGGACGTGAGAGATGAGGGTGGGAAACACCACTGAAGGTGGCTGCCTGGGTTGTCTGTAGATGAAGGAGTGTGCCATAGGAGCACGGCCGAAGCGCCGGGCTGGTGCCTGGGAGATGTTGGGACGACGGAAGGGGAAGGGTCCCTCCCCAGCGGTGGAGATGGAGAATCTTCCTTGTGTGGAAGCCCGGACAGCATACAAGGCTGATCCAAGGGAGAATTGGAGTTGATATGGATCTGTGAAACGGAAGGGCATTCATAATGAGCATCCGTCCGTCTCATGGTGATACGTTGAGAAAGGGAACGTGGAATACCAGCGGAGGAGGATGTCAAGCCCGGAGGCTGAAGGCTCGTCCTAGAAACGGAGGAACTAGAGTCGGAGCAGGAAGAAGCGGTGTGTGGTTCCAGAGAAGGAACAGTAGACGAATGGCCTTTCGAGGAAGGACGGTAGAGTATGATGAACCCGGCAAGGGCTGAGGAGGGTCATCCTTAGCTGAAGGAACAGATGAAGCAGCCATAACACCGTTGCAAAATCAACGAAAGGCAAGACAATCCGATTGGAAAGGGAGCGGAGGAAGGCGCCCTTCCGTGGAACGGAGGTATGCGGAGGGCAATGATGCGGTGGGGAAGCTCGAAACGACCAGTCGTGGTGATCACCCTAGGAGAAATTATGCCAATAGTTCGCTGCGTCGGAGCTTATATAAGCAGACCTAGGCCCGCACAGTACGGTACGAGATACGCAGGGAAGACAACTTTCAAGATTCTAGGGGAAAATAAAGCTCAAAAACTATTAAAAGAGGTAATGCATATTCGTCGGCTATAAAAACGACGCTTAAAGGTACATTCCTCCCGGTCGGCTTTCCTGCATGGCTCAGTTTTGCAACATTACTTCAGATGCATGTGAATGTTGCAAAGGCATTCATTTTCCTATTTTTCCTCTCGTGAGAAACTGTTCTGCTACGTTCACTCTAACCTATGCAAATGCAGCTAAAAGCTATTTCGCACAGGACGCTCGATGGCCATGTAAGCGGATTTTCGAAAAATTTAGTTCATTAGGGATGCCCTTGCGTTGATTTCAAGACCTCAGTGGTAGGTCGCTACTTATTAAATATCAGCTGAAGCGATATACACTTGTAAGTTGCACTACGCGTTTGCCAGACTAGTATAGCCTAATAATAATAATGTCGGTTGAAACATAAATACAAAAAGAGCAATTGAAAACTGTTTCATCAAAATATTTACACAATTTTAAAAATTGTTTACTTTTACGTTTTTTGCCGCTAGATGGCGTTGCGAACAAAACTAGCAACTCGTTTAATTGATATATGGCTGCATTTTTAATTATTCCTCAAAAGTTAATAACACTTACTCAACTAAAACTTTAGTCACCAAACTACGCAAAAAGTAAAAACTAAAAAGTAAACTAGTTTAAAAAATAAAATAAAATAAAAAATTGGAAGTAAAAGTACAAAAAACACTAAAAAAAGGAAAACGTAAAAAGTAAAGTACAAAAAATAAAAGCAAAACCTAAAAAAGTCTACACTAAAAGTATAACAGGATTCTACACTTTAACAGGATTAAAGTGGATTCCAGAAATCCACTGAAGTGTGAGTGGGGCTAAATGTGAGTGTAAGGATCAAAACGCATCTATAGAAATACCCTCAGATGTTAGGACACTCACATTCCCTTGTGTGGCTGTACTAAAATTGTTGACCCTTACCTGAGATGTTTGCACTCACATTTGCCCTCTCACACTCACACTTAAATACGGCTGAAAGTCAAGTAAACTAAAACTTGCGAAACTAAAAGTTACCAAACTAAACGTTGGGTTTTCTCCAAAAGTTAACTAACATTCGAATCCAAAAACAATTCTACGATCAAAGAGTCATTTAAACTACCGTTAGGGTTAAAAAAAATCGTCGTTCAGTGGCAAGAAAGCTTAATAAAAATAGAAATGTAAAATTCTTTCGTAACAATTGCGTTAAAACTGCTGTGTGGAAGATTGTTCATATATTTAGTTGTTTAGTGATTTATTTTGTTGTTTAGTTGTTTATTTAGTTGTTTAGTGGTTTAGTTTCCGTCCGTTCCACTTCATTTTGTGAGCTTGGGCGGCTTTAACAACAAGAAGCCCATCCCCCGCAGTAGGTAAGTTGCACCGATTCTTTACGTAGGGACTGATAAATGTCTCATAACACCCTTTCAATATTACTGAAAAAAACAAGGTTAAAAGTATGTCTATTTCATCTCCCATTCATCCTGTCTCCCGTTCTTCCTGTTTGCGAGTCAATGCACATGCACGGGACGCCGTGCCCGCCCCCCCCCCACCACCCCCCTCCGAAATTCTCAGATAAGCCAAGCACGTTCTTCACATATTTTTTTTGAGAAACACGAAGCGCAAGTGCTTATATTTGTAAGCTACAAACGATAGTAATAAAATATTTATAACTCACTTGTCATGCGTTTTTACAAACGTGTCATAATGGTAAATAGTGGCACGCGCGTGTAAAAAGTGTTTTCCAGAAACCGGATTTACAGCAGTGAGGCGACGTTATTGGTTTAAGGGGGGGGGGGGGGGGACAACACACGAACCTCGCTGGGGAAGAGCTGGCGCATCATCTACTGCTAGCGCTCCCCCAGACCTCCAGTTGGCTTTGTTCGGTCCCCTCAGTACATTTTTTACTGCTGCGTTACTGAACATGGTCAAATAAGCCGTGTCAGTATGGCCTAGCGGTAGGATTCGGCCTTTGGCACGTTGGGTTTAATTCCTCGCTTAGACAGTCTGACATAAAAGTCTAAAAGGCAACGTAAAAGGTTTTGCATCCACATTTATTTAACACTTATCGATTCCATTTGGCTTTCCGTCCTGTTTAATGTTTATTATAACCTAGGCAACATTAACTAGTTAATAAGAGATGATTAGCAACATAGCTAATAAATAACTTAATAATTTAAAAAATATAAAAAATGATTACGTATACTGCTAATTTGATGCATAATTCATAAGGAAAAAACGACACAAATCACTGAAATACATCCTGGTTTTCGGACCACTTTTTTCTTAACCTAACAGACTAATTAGTACTCAGATTACATCAGCATCGTCCCTAGATTTGATTTTAATCGAACTTAGTTGACATTATGAATGTTTTTTTTTTTTCATTGCGTTTAAAGTCGGGAGTAACTACAAGCGACGCGACTCCACCTAACGTCAAAATTCCGAACTTTAAACTTCATTAATGGCGTTCGTAACGCATTTATGGGGCATCTGGTTAAGATATAAATTTGCATGATTTTAGCAACTGGCTCAGAATAAACATGCCTTTGATAAAAATAGCTACGAGAAACAGCTGCCGATGTTTCCACCAAAGTCGCGCGCCACGGATGCAATTAACGATTAAGTCTTGGCACTCGCGAACCCAGGATAAAAAATTAATATTAATGAATAATTTATAGAACTAACAACTAATTTTTTTTAATTACAAAACAGGATAAAGTTACAATTTGAAATATGTTGAGACCCTATAATTCCAGAATACACCTTGAGCAGCCTTTGTTAGCAATCACTCACGACCTTTCATTTAAAACACTTACAGCCGTAAAACTTAACAGCCGTAAAACGAGCACCGTTCTAGACTTACACTGACACGACCACACCTTTCTACTCAGTAATTATATAAATCAAAGCTTTACTCGTCGCTGAATGGTCACCGACAAACAAACCACAAATCTATACAGTATATCTCACTTACACGAAACGGTTTGCTTTCATTCTTGTTATGCCTATATTAGGACAATGACGTCATCTTCGGGAATCGTCGAAGTTTTACGAAAATATGAAGGTGCTTCTCGCCAGCATTCGGTCCTTTTAAGTTTTAACTTCATCTATGAGCGGCATAAAAATGAGGCTTAAGCCTACTTAATAAGAAATAACTGAAGCAAACGAAATTACAGGTAGGATGATGAAATGGGGTGGGAACAGGTGGGGACTAGTATCGCTACACCAAATAGGCGAAAACATCGTAAGCATCATAAAACTAAACATGGTAACTCAAAACTACTTCGCACATCGAAAATCGAAATACGTAAATCGACATTACTTCGGCGACTCATCTTGCGGAAAGAAAACAAAAATTCTAT
The DNA here is from genome assembly GCA_023313725.1 of Lithobius niger. Taxonomy (NCBI): domain Eukaryota; kingdom Metazoa; phylum Arthropoda; class Chilopoda; order Lithobiomorpha; family Lithobiidae; genus Lithobius; species Lithobius niger. The sequence goes on along the minus strand of JAHWFP010105521.1, from coordinate 59,573 downwards.
AAAAATTTATAATTTTCGCGTTTCAGTATTCGACTCCTAACTTTCGACCTAGGGAAATTAAATCTGGAAAGGAGTTACATGCTAAAACACAGAAATTATCGATTTCATAAAATCACTCGGGATATTATCATACGTAATATCACAAGAGCTAAGGAAATTATCGATAATTTTTTTCAACTCGAGTGTTTTGGCGCCTATAAACTCACGAGTGATATTTAGGCAGACATTAATTTCCCGAGTGCGTAGACGAGGGAAATTATCTGCCAATAAATAGCACGAGTGAGTTTAATGGGCCAAAACACGAGTGTTGAAAAAAATTTGATAATTTCCAATAGCCACACGGGGTATTTAGTTAGAGAATTTCGCGTCATATTTCAGTATTCAGCACTCTAAATTTCGTATGCAACATTTAAAAATTTTATAAAAGTCGCGCTGCCGTCCAAATATCGGCGCGCCGATTGGCACTACGGCCGCCAGGAATAAAATTGATATTCGCCGCCGCTGAAGAATTTTTTATTGGCGCAAACCTCCAAACTTTTTACTTTAAACAATTCCGTAATAATAAATTAATAAATGCAGTACATAATTTTATTTTTTCTAAAATTGCAAGAGTAAATAAAAACAAACAATCAAATACGGAATGTAGTGGAGCGTAATAAATTTCAAAACCGTGTTCAGAATTTGTTGCTAGGTTACGTTACGTTGACGTTAGTTAGGCCTAACGATACAGGCGGATTAACGGGTTTCGCTACCGGCTTCTACGTGAGATTGCAGGCGTTGCTAGGTTACGGAAATGAACGACACAGTGCTGTATTTCGAAAGAAAGGCCTTCCGGACTGTTACTGGTAGGAAAATACATACTTTTATATGAAATGAATTCAACAAACGTATCGTAACGTGTCAACTGTGTAACGTTTGAAGCCAGTGACTGCCAAAAGCGTATCAACTTCAGAAAGCGCTCGCCATGTTTTGCACGGTTTAGCATTACGCTGCGTCGACCAATGAAAGCTGCAGGATATTGCCTAACTGATTTAGTTTTAAATTTAGCCAATCAACTTCGACTTACAGTGATAATCACGCAGTAGCTTTCGAAAGCTACTGCGTGATTATCACTGTAAGTCGGTTGTGATTGGGCGAATTTAGTACACGATCAAGTGACAAATTTCGGTCAGGAAATTCTCACTGAAAATTACTCACGACCAGATTACTTGCGACAAGATCCAAAGATTCAAGTTTTCAGGCATAAGGGCGGCAGGCCCTAACCAAAAAAACAAAAAAGCAGCTTAAAAAACTCAACAATTTCTCTACAACAAAAAAATTTCCAAATGCTGTATATTGAATTAGTTACGAAAAAACGTTAAACATTTCGCACCAATCTGCTAAATGAAAAGAAAATGTACAACTAGATCATCTTATACTTTGATAACATTTTGCATTTTGCTAAAATACTTTACAAATTTGCTACCGGCAGTCTAGACATTAGCTGTTCCATTGGATAGCTATCGATAAACGTAATAACTTAGAGGGGTAGTTTAGCGGATCACTTGTGCTTCGAGTTGGGGGGGGACGTACATTGGTGAAACCCAGCACCCCCTTGACATTGGTGAAACCCAGCACTACGCCTGTGTTGAGGCAACGACCAGACAAAACTACACGTTACGTTTAAAACTTGTATCGTGGCCCATTACAGTTAATCAAGGTTGAGGACTTAATGTAACAAAACATTTCTTGCCATGGAGGACTGTGTAAAATAATATCAAAAAAATGTTGAGGTCTAACCTCCTAGTGTGTGTTAGTGACATGGGGCAAGCCTACCTGTAGTTATTGCTTGGGTGAGTGTCGTATTTTAACGTTTTTATGCAGGTTTTGATAACTTTTTAGCTGTTTTCTTGATTTTAAGGATTACTGAAGAAGCACCGGACTGCGGTTCGACAATTTTAATGCTTATTATTATGTTACGAAGGCTTCATTTTTCTTTTGACCACTCCCTTGGCCAAATCTTTTTAGCATATAGCTACATTGTGAGCGTCCACCAAGAGAAGGCTCATTGAGGCAACGTGTCGTCTCAGTGAACCTTGTTCTTGCGAACGCTTCTAGCAAAGTTGGACTATCTCAGCATTCAAGAGTTGCCTTACAAAGGTCGTGTGTTCGTTTTAGAGCCAAAATTTGAGGATTAATATAAAGTGAGAGCCCCAACAGGTGCACGTCAACGACTGCGTCTCATTTTGGTTAAATCAATACTGTTTTGATTAAAATATATTGATTTATTAGTAAATTTGAAACTAGCTGGAGCCAATGCTTCGCCGAATAGGTCTAGCGTATGTTGTTACAGTCCGTTCCTTTCCCCAAGTCCCATCACCACAACCGTTAATTTTAATAGTTGTAACTTATCCAAGGCCAGATGTCTATTATTACGTATTACAGGTCATCCCAAGACATCCATTGTAGCTTCGTTTTCCCAATGACATGCTCGCACTATAACTTTGCGTCTTAGCTGGCCTTGTTACTGTCACTAGTTTTCCAGTGGCGACAAGAGATGGCGCTCCGTGCTAAAATTTGTTTGCTAATTTTAGTCTTTGTATACTGAAAGCTGGGAAGATTATAGCAGCAACTTTGTCCGTCCGTCGCCTTTTTCAATAGTAGTCAAGTGAACTTTAAAACCCACAGCAAATTAAAACATCCTTCCTTATAGCTAAGAGGCTTTTACGATTAACTCAATGAAATAACATTTGACCAACGGTCGTATTTAACATGCCTGCGTCTAATGGCCTCTCCAGACAGAAGAAAATTTCGTGCGAAGCTATGCGTGGTTACGTGCCTACAAGGTCAAAATTGCAGCAATCGTGTGTTTGGTGTTGCGTTAAGGACGAATATTGAAGTCTTTTTTACACCATACTGCGTCGGCGTGCATCCGCGAGCAGCCAGTCTGGTTAGGGCTTTAAAGTTGCCGCGACATCCCGCTTCATGAATGAATAGGCCTACTCTCGGGCCTAATTTTCCGTTAGCTGCTTCATACGAAATTAAAACGGTAAGTAAAAATTCGTCCTGAAATCTAAAACTAGGCCTAAAAGCTAACACATTTTAAACCTGCAATTGTGATGGTTGTGCTGTTACTTAGATGATATAATACAGATCGGTGTTGCAGTGCATGATAGTGGTTTGCTCCTCAACAGTGGCAAAAGTTTACAGTAGACCGATTGTGACTAGATAGTCGCTTCCCCAGCTTGTTTCCATTTCGGCATGTTTTTCATTGTTGCAGGAAGTAGTATAGGCAACAAGTGCCAATTGTTGCTTTCTATTTTGAAACAATTCATATGGGGGTCACGAGCCGCATTTAAAAAATAAATAAACGTGCTAGTAAGAGTCGATTTGTTTTAAATGAACGATTGCCTAAACAAGTAGCCTAAGTCTACGTTAATTTCGCATACCAGCAATAGATTATAACTTTGTTATCCAGTTATTTCTTAGGTATCGGGGCCGCGTGTCTGCGTCATTGAGTTGATAAATGCATATAGGATGCCTACGTCAATATCAAATACCTACAACAATTTAGACAAGAAAACTATATAGTCGTCAGCCATTGATGGGTGACGTCAATCGGCGGACGAACAATATGAACTCAACGTGTTTGCTGTAACCGACAATTTTTTATTCTTTCTAGTGGAGAATTCTCCCGACGGATTCGACCCATTTTCGAACTTAGATCTAAAAATGTGATGTAGAATCTGGGAGCAAAATTTGATATAAATAGGGAATTCGCTCAAACGTTATGGTGCGAACAGACAGACAGACAAACCGTTCGCATAGTCTAAATCGACTCTTAACAAGTCATTTAATCACGTCAACCGCCCAGAGGTCTCAATATTACGTATTTAGCATCATTTTGTTTTAAACTGTACAATTTAAGCGGAATCACCGTATCATGTTTCTCAGGTGCGTATTAATACATTGATCCTCCACAAAACGGTTGCCGCCGATGTTGGCGAGCCATACTGCCGGACCTTACCGTATTATTATTATGTAATGCTTTCTTTTTGCCTGTTAAAGCCAATCGCAACTACAGACTGACTCGCAGACTAAAGTGCTAAGCTAGTTATGGTTTTAATTTTGAGCGTTTAAGAAATCATGCAGAACCCCTATATAACCGAATCAATTGTGGTTAATTGATGGGAAAAACGAAGCTCATTGACTCTTTATTAAACACTACAACCAAATTAAAGTCGGGCCTATTTACTTAAATTGGAAACCAGCAAAATCTGACAGTAAACCAACCAACCCCCCCCCCAACGTGCCAGTCTATCACTGGCGCACTATACTTACTCAAACACTAAAGCATTTTCGGCGAAGCTGCCTTACTTGTAAAGAAGTTGAATTGAGCTAAAATTAACGACGTCCATACCCAGCGGAACGCAAACAGGCGCACATCCGCAAAATTAGAACACTGTTTTAGTCTAATGAACACCAGATTTTAAACGAGGTCGGAGAGGAAAGTAAAGCGAATCAGCCTCTTTTCCCCAACTCATCTGGCGCCAACTCTTGAGCACCATTTTCAGCTCTCAAAAACCCTCTTACAAGTCTTACAACGACCCGTTACACGCAATTAACGCAACCATTACGCCCCCAACCGACTAAGTAGGAGGTCTACAATGGAAAACAAACTTTAATTTTTTTTTTTACCCTTGTTCGCGCAACCCATTTGGCTTACTTGCTGGAGACGTAAAGAAGAAAACCTTTTTTTTTAAAAATCACGTCTTTTGGAGCCTCCACCAATGACATAGCACGGATGGATACTGCCACGGTAGCAGGCGTTAAGAAAATGCAAAAAAAAAATGTATATTTTCTCAGTAAATGCTCAAATTTAATTAAAATATCAGTTCCGTTTCGGTACAACGTTGACATTCATAGTTCGGAAACGGTTTATACACACCACTTCCGCAGTGATGTTAACTATATTAGAAAATTATACCCAGTCCTCCTGCAAGTATAAAGGTGGGGGGGGGGGGGGGGTTCAGCAAGTATTTGGGTGCGCACATGGATGGGAAAATTGTACGTTTCCTGGATGAGCAGACAGATGGCACAAATGTACACGTTTTCAAGGAAGAGTTTTAAAAATAGTTGATTTTTCATGACAATTTTCATGAAATTTCGTGCAAAAGGGCTTTGGTGCATGAAATTCACAAGTTCGATAAAATCTCTACTTCAAAAATATTCGGATTTTCCGTTGGATGGTTAGGACGAATTTCAGTAGTGGCTGTAAGGGAGCCCGATCTATAAAGATTAGTGGCCCCGAGAACAACATGAAAAATCGGTGTAATGTAATGTAATGTATTTAGCATTCTCGCTCCGCCGAGTAATTCTGATATCCAGTATCCAGAACTCAATTATGTATTGGTATGAAATTCTACACAAATATAACGGTAGGGGTATCGAAAAGTTAAATAAAGCTCAAGTAGCAATACCCCGGG
>JAHWFP010105521.1:34910-53708 GCA_023313725.1 Lithobius niger | reverse complement strand
AATCGTCCCCCCCCCCCACCTACCCTCATCCCAGGGCGTCGGCACTGATTACTGACAGCACCCGTCCATAGTTAAACATCACCGTCATAACTATTGCGCGGGGTAACCCGAGTTGCAAATAAATCAGCGACGAGCTGAACAAAAATTAGGTAAAAAAAAATCCAAGTTTGAGGAAGAAAAGGTGCAATTTGCGGAAGATCCGCTTTTTTCCCCTAATTCAACTGAGGAAATGAAGATGATTTAAAATATTATGTAATGAGGAAAAATTGTAACCTTGTAAAACTATATTTACCCCTGTATTTACGGTGACTAATAAAAGACAGCAAACAATTTATGTCATAATGAAGTGGAAAGATAAATATTTATTCCATCGATAAAAAAAGTTTTGCGATAAAAAAGTATTAACCCCACACTAATATTGCACTTGCCAACAATATGAGATTATTTGGGTCAATTTATACATTTGAGAGCTGAAACTCAACAGAGTAATCTAATCAGCGCAAAACATACACGATAACATTTTTCCTGACGATAAAAAGGAACTTTAAACCAGCTAAAGCTTTCAATTAATTATTTATTGCAAACGGACTCTGGGCGCCAGCATCAGAAAACAAATTTTAGTGGAGCGACGGGTCAAGTGAATTAAATAACTGAAGTTGAAAAGGCATTCTATGTTCACAGTAAGTTTCCTTGCCCACTGCACACCCTAACTAGTAAACACATGTGGATTAAATATTAAATACATTTTAGGTTACTTATCTGAGCGATACAGTATCCACCTAACCAAACACCAACCTGATAACTCGTGGGAAAAATGGGAAGTATTGAAACGGGCCTTTCCGTTTCAAAGGATTCATCAGGATGCTCATCTTGAAACGAGAAAGGCCCCAAACCTAAGCAAATTTACCAAGGTAGACAGTAAATTACGAGGGAGTCAATTTGTGGGGGAGCGGTAGTAACTGGAATTTGTTGCCCTCTGACAGCGACAGGGCAGTTGAACCCACAGCATAAAATCAACACAAATTCAATTTTCGACCAATATCAACACATTGTGGTGTTGATCACGAGCTTCAAAACTTCCAATTGGGAAGTGAAGTTAAAACAACCAGCTCAACGTCGCCATCTTGAAATGACGTAGCGATTGCATTTCAAGATGGCGAAATTGAGTTGGTTCTTTTACTCTAACCTCCCAACGGAGTTTTTAGTCTGTACATCGAAAGCTGGGAAGACTAGCAACGACTTTGTCCGTCCGTTGTCTTTTTAACTCCGGAACGGTACTAAATATTTTCACCATTAGATTTAGCGTCCAAAAATTAGTTTAAAGACATAAAAAAAACCGGAAGTATGAAGCGAAAGTGACCCACAAGCGGCCGGAAGCGCCCAACAAGTGACCCCATCATCTATGTATGGAACGGTATCAGATAGAAACAGTTTTCATCACTAGATTCAGCGTCCAAAAATTATTTGAAATGAATAATAAAAAAAAACACCAGAAGTACGAAGCGAAAGTGGTCCGAAAATGGCGGAGTGGACATCACTTCGACTACCTGGTTGCTGCCTCCTCGTTTTTAGTTGGTGACCAGGCCACAATGAGTTGGTATTGTCCGAAAATTAAACTGTGTCTGGATTTTATTTACTTGTGGGCTCCCCTGTCCTATAAGGACTCATTCCATTTGCAGGGTTCGCAGGAATCGCCAGCAATGATTTTCCGTAGCTCCTCAATAAGTACTTTTCACTTTTTCAAACCTTTTCTTACTGGACCATTTTTTACAGGTGGTTGGTTCCATTACGTTAACTATTAGCTTTCTTTTGTGAAATTAATTTGTCATAGTGATTCATACCTAAGTAACTGTATACGTTAGTGTTTCGAAAGCTATTTCCCGTAGTATAGTAAGATATTAGAAAGACTCACTACTATAAAGAAAGACTTACTTTACTACGGGAGTCTTTCTAATATCATAGCAATAGGTATTAGATCACAAGACAGACACGAAGCTATACGGGTAGATCGGTTTAATTATAAGGGACAATTAAGCTCATTGCTAATACAGTGGTATAACTCTTGCACCAACACACGACCCGCCACGCCACCAAGTCCCAACGTGCCCCAAGAATGGTATGAGGGTCCCCGGGGACCCCGAACAACGTGAGCAAGCTGCCCAGTGGTCGGCTGCAAGCTAAGTGTTCGCCAGATCGAATCCATTGGTTCGTATTTTCTTCTACTTGACATCCCGCTTGTAAATTTGTCAACAAACACGTCCACTCGTGGCGACTGTTTCAAGCTGACCTAACCCTCTGCCAGGTTGGACATTCGCAAATCCCTCTCTACAGTGAGGAATATCAAGCCTTGGAACTCTCTACCGGAGTCCGTGGTTATCAGCTCCGTCCATGGGCTCACTCCTACATCGACTTGAGGAGGTGGACCACCTTAGGCACTTCCTTAAGAGACTGGATTTCTACCCCCCCCCCCGTAATAGATGGGTGAAGAAAATCGGGAACAAATGAATCTTTTTTTTTAATATTTCCTCGTATTAACATCGGACCGGTAAAGTGGCATTTTTTGCCCTCCGGTTTTTCCAAAACACTCATCATTTGGTGTTTTAAACCTTATTATATTATATAACAGAAATCGTTATGAAAGGTCCAAAGCCTACGAAAAACACCTTTCACAACGAATTCTGCACTCCCCCCACCCTTCACGTGCAATTAATAGCAGCACGGTCAGCTGTAGAACCACACGAGCCAAGTTTGCCTTTACTCCCCCACTAATTTACCCAAACACGTTCCAAACTGCAGGCGGTTTTATTGAACGACCAAGTTGTCATTCAGCAAACATCTCGTGTTCCACCCACACAAACGGCACGAGGCGAACGCGCGAGGGCGGGGGTGGAATAAAAAGGCCCCGGTCGAGCAGAGTCGTTGGTTCGATGCTGCTTGGCCATCTGGACGCGTGACAAAGGTAGTACGGCATTTTAAAAGACCGATCACTAGCGTTCTTAACCGCCATTTTTACCAATAAACTTGTTTGACTTGTGGGTCTTCCGACTTCTTTAGTATTATTTCAAAAAGGGAAGCTCGAGGAATGCAGTCATTCAATATCGGCCTCATGTGCCTCCACGGGGTCTTAACTGTAACCTCACGGGTCAACTCGGATTCGACGCTGCTTCATAAAGAACCATTCACAAATGACGTCACGTCCGTGTTGGGGGAGAGGGGTGGTAACGCAGGTCGTCCACCTTCAGGACAAAAGATAGGGGGAAAGCAGTCCCGGATCTGCAAGGGGACGAAACCTTTAAGGTAAAAAAAAAAAATTTTGATACAGGATAGTGAACATTTTAGAGAAAAACACTTCTACTAGCCCAGAAATAACACAAACTTTCAAAGATTTTAAAAGTACAGAAACCAAAATTATTAGCTAATCTGCCCAAAACGTCCATTTGTGATGTTTGTGCAAAAAAAAATATTCAGTTGTAGAACAAACAGAAAAAAAAAAACCACAGATATTCCCAAGGAATTTATACCTACTCTGGACATTATCTGGGCCCCCTACGGTGATTGGATGTTATCCGGTTCTATTCCTCAGGTTTGCCCCTTCCCCTTACTAGATAGCTTTCTTCTAACGTCTAGTAAACTTGAGCTGGTTCATCTGTACGAGCAATAGCTTGCTTCAGATGCTGACACAAGGCTCCAACAAAATGTATTTTTTAAACCTCGGGCACATGAACATTTCCTAATGTTTTGTAACCAATGCGGACATGCGTAACTTACCATAAATTATCCAAATTTACACTACATTAAATTGGTAAAATTTATGTCGTCGCTTTTTCAATGTTACCGACTTTAAATCTAAATACCGGAATCGCACTAAAATAGTACAAAAAATAACATTTACCTGTAATTAACTCTGAAGTTGCATCCTGTAGGTTGTGAGAAAGAAAAATTTTGACTTGTCAGTAATTAAAGGCAGTAGTAAAATACTATTTATGGGTTAGATACATGCAAACAAACAGAGTTCATGCACGAACGCATGACATCTAAACCTAATATTTAAAATAACTTAAAAGGTCACGCCAAACGGAACAACGAAAGGATTGATATAATAAGTGTGTGTGTGCGTGTGTGTTGGGGGGGGGGGGCGGCATAGATGTAACGGTAGAAAAAAATGGGTAATTATATAGAATAGCTGCTTTTCACGCTATCGACTTAAATTCACCTACCTGTCGAATCCTTCCGTCGTTACGGTAATCTGCGCCAAGGCTTGCTTATTTAAACAAAATTACTAAAACATGGTAAATTTCTACTCGCAGCCAAAGTGACGCCGACGCCATTACTGCTAGACGAGAGCACAACAACAAAACCTGATTTCGACCAGAACATTACTAAACGGAAATTATCTCTGGCCGGACAACTTTTGGGTTGCGGTTTCCGATGTTATATGTTTAGCCGCAGCGAGCGAAGCACGTAACAGGGGCTTGGCGTCCGTCGCTAACGCATCTCATGGATACAGTCTATACATGTATAGACCCTGTATCCATGCGACGCGCGAGCGAGGGAAGGCAAGCCCCTGAAGGTAACAGTGGGAAGTTGAAAGGGGCGGGGGGGGGGGGGAATAGAACTATGATAAATTTTTACATGGGCGGTGGACCTGATTGTTCAGCAAACCAGTGATGGACTTGGAAATAATTTACTCAATTCCGCTTTTGAAATTAATCCAACCTTGTGCAATTGAAGGTAATGAATCGACGGCATTGCATTTATTAATCTGCAATTCCACTTGACTTGATTTGGATTTAACATGGGCAGTTGCCAGAATTATTCAGTGACTCGGCAGGAATTGACTTGATTGTTTCAGTCCATCAATTCATTTCATATTCTGCTCAGGCTGACCTGACTTGCCAAGTCATCCACTGGCATGGCCGATTTGTTTTCATTTTTATTTGACTTAAAATGCTATGTTATGACTTGACTTTGATTCAGCCTGAATTGTAGGTCCAATTACACCTAATTCAACATAGATTCAAATCAATTATACAAAATTATGTCCTAAAATTCACCAAAATCGTCTAAATTTCGAAATGTTGACAGGCTACTTTAAATTTACCCGTTGAAATTGACTTACGCCCATCACCTTGCCCCTACCCCGTAGCCAGTTTATTCAAGTGTCGACACTGTTCTCAATTTATAGATCTTAGCGTTGGAAAAAAAAGATTTTTTTTGTTATTTAAATTTATGGTACAATTTAATGTTTCTAATGAAAAACAGAATTAATGGTCTTTTTCTCCCGCTATCTTTAGCCTACTTCTTTTAAAATCACGAAGGCGAATCATTATTTAGCAGCATGCAACGACCGCTCTGTTCCGATCGGCTGGCTTTCTTATCTTTTTTTCCTTCCAGTTCGATCGTTATCGGCAAACAATGGCAAATCCGTTATTCGCATTCGAGGGTAGCGATTGGGGGGGGGGGGGGACTCTACCAATCACCCCCTCCGTGAACTTTCTCTTTGCTCGGAGACGTCGTTTTTCAAGCCAAAAAGCCCAAGACCGATTGTTAACGCATGCGTTCCTTCCTAAAGCTTTTTCCTTCGTTCGTTGGCCTTTGATTTCTCATAACCATGGCAACTGATGACGATGCCTAGCCTATACAGTGGCTGAATGAAGATAAAAACATTCTAGTTGGGTAACGGTTGAACACTGAGCTAAGTTTATTAATTACCCAGTTAGGTGAGGGCTGTAGGCATCTAATTTGAAGTGATGCCACTATTTCGGACAAAGAATTTTTTTGGGGGGGGGGGCGGCGGTGTTGGGGGGGGGAGGTACATCAGCTAAGCTAAGGCCATGGTCCCTACCCTAATAATTCTCAGAGGGTATCGACACACGTGCAGCTCGCTAGGGAAAGTTGGCAAATCTTAAATTTGCACACAGGTAAAATGTCGTACGGAAAATTCCTTTTTCTAAAATTGGAGTTGCAGCTAAAAGCACGTGACCCTTAAGTGGCTTGTCAAGTGCAAAATTATTATTGTAAGACGGGAAGGCCAAAGGCTCACAAGAAATAACTAAATACAGATGCAAACCTATTTACGTTGCCTTTTGGCCTTATATGTCAGACTGCCTGAGTGGGGAATCGAACCCAGGACCTTTGAAACCGCTGAGCCATAATGACAAGGTATATATGTATTGTTTATATGTGTATATGCACGTTTTAAATGCTGCCTATGGACGTTTCCTTTTAGGCCGTGTCAGTATGGCTCAGCGGTAGGACCTCGGCCTGTGGTGTCAAAGGTCCTGGCCTGCTCAGGCAGTCTGACATATAAGTCCAAAAGGCAACGTAAATAGGCTTGCATCTGTATTTAGTTGACTGTAATATGCCTCAGTGTTAATACGCTTGTTATCGCAAAGTGGCGGCTCGTGGAGTGTCACACGTTGGCGTTGTTAGTTATAGTGTCATAAAAGTTGTAGCTATTACGTTGTAGTTTGGAGTATCTGGCTTCGGGCCAGGGCCCCTGAATAAAATTATAATCCGGCTCGTGGACTATTTTGTTGTGTATAAGTGTTGCTTGTTGCATTATTGGTTGTAATACTGTTTGCAGGGCGGTGGCTTCGGGCAAGGGCACTTAAATAAACCACTACGGCCTATGTGGCTACCACTCTCAAAATAAATTGAATTGAGTTGGACTCATCAGATTTCTCTTGTTTTGTGGTATAGGGCCCGTGTGGCTGCCCCTCTCAATTAAACTGAATTTGGCTCTCATACTGCCCTGTTTAACTTTACGAACCTAAGAGCAGTTTCAGTTTTTTTGTGCCCTGTTAGGTAATTTCTTTAGTGCTTATCGGTGATTCTAGTGTTTATTAGTTTGTATTAGGGTTTTGGGGGCTGGTGACCCACTACGGTTTATCTCCTTTAAATAAATTCATTTCAATTCACTTCCGCTCACTAAGAGACTGTTTTATTGCAAGAAGAGTTAGAAACAAAATACAGATCGTGAGCAGGGTCCATAAAGTAAAAAAAAAATGAGAGAAACTTTTTAAAGAATTAAAAATGCGATCACTGTAGACGCGAAACATGTGTACACCAAATTACGTCACGTAGCTTCTCGCTAGTACTTTGATTGCTACACTAAACTTTTTGAAGTTGTTAGACGGTAGGTGAGTCAGTTGCACTGGCTTTATTTCACCGGGCAGGGTGCGCTGTTTCATCATGCAACCAAACAAACTTTGTTACAAATGAAGGTACAGAATAAACATGTAGGTAGATAGGAAATAATAAATTTATGCGAAAATTGCGATACCCGCCAGGGAGAAGTCTACTCTACTAAAACATCTACTTAATGACGTTAATAAAACGATATATCAATAAGAAAACTTGATGCATTGCCATTTTTTAAAATTTCTTTATACGACTGCTTTCTTAGACTGCTGAAATATGTTGTACGTAGACCTGAGTTAAACAGGACGTAAAGCCAATGGGCTCGAGATTGGTTAGATAAATACGGATGAAAACCTATTTACGTTGCCTTTTGAACTTATATGTCAGACTGCCTGAGAAGGGAATCGAACCCACGACCTTTGAAATCAAAGACCGAGACGTCCTACGATGAGCCATACTGACACGGCGTACTGTTAAGCCGTGTCAGTGTGGCTCAGCGGTAGGACCTCGGTCTTTGATTTCAAAGGTCGTGAGTTCGATTCCCCGCTCAGGCAGTCTGACACATTAAGTCCAGAAGGCAACGTAAACAGGTTTGCATCCGTATTTATTTGAACTTAGAACTGTACACTCTATGACTCCGACACTGCAATCCGACATATTTGCAGACAACTATAATCAAGCTTGGCTCACAAACCAATAAAGGAGAGGGGCAATCCACCAGGTTTGTTGGTTAGTAGGATCAACAATGGCGGCCTTTCCCTGGTCGCAAAGGCCAACCCCTTTTTAGACACTTGGTGGCTTCTCTTGGCGTTGCCCCTTTCATTTTCGTAAAATGTACTTTTGGAAAAAAAAAATGGACGACATTTGCCGGGGTGCGGCAGTGCCTAAGAAAGGCCCTAAATTGGTTTGAAAGGGCAAAAAGGAGGGACAGAAAAAGTTAAAAACAAGAGAGTAAAAAAGGGAGCCAGAACAAAATATATCCAGTAATTTGAGGAAGGACGATAATGGTTAGAACTAGGGCGGTACCTGATCACCTTCAAACCTCTTTCGTTCTTGATTAATGTAAACATTCTTGGCAAATGCTTTCGCATTAGTTTGTCTTGCGATGGTTCAAGAATTTCACATCTAGCGTCGCAACACGAATGCCCTCATCTGTCCCTATTAACCTCGGGTTCCGAAAACCAACAAAATAAAACCAGGGTCGTATTCCATCATTCTATGTTGTGCTATACGGGCGAACACGCCGACTTGGAGCACTAATTTGTTCACACGTTGCGGTCGGCGGTCACCCAAAACACTCAGCGAACCTTGCTAAAAGTTGCCCTCTACTAGTAGTTGCCCGTTTACTAAACCTTCCGCACGCTACTGATGGAAGTATAGTCAGTTTTCTTGCTGTAGGATTTCCTTACGAGGGTTTGGGTAGGTGTGGTAAAATACAATAACTCCTAATCTTTCGAAAGAAAAACGAAACTGGGGATTTTGTTTACCTAACTTCCAAATTTCTCCATTAAAGCATCACGCGAAAATTCAACAACAGGCCCCCATCGAGTGCACGGGAGTAAACCCGCTACCCAATCCCCTCCCCCCCATTTCTTCTCTCGTTCCGTGGAGAAATGAGAGAGCTTTTGTTTTTCCCTTCACTCATCATCACAACTTTTTTTTTTCCTTTAACTTCAGAATTTATTTTTCCACATAAAGTGAAAACCGAAATGTGATTTTGTGAATGCATGAGCAGTGCTTTTTTTTCCCATTCGGTTATTGGCCTTAGAAAACGAACCGAGACAAACAACAGGCGAGGGGAAAAAATACAACAAAGACCAAGCCTTTATTCAATGTTACCGTCATGCTTTTTAAAATAGCCGCAATTACTTGCCACCAACGAAATAATTAGTAACCACCTTAATTACGTAAAAAAAAAAAAATTATGTAATGCTTGCTACCTAAGAAGGACGACAGATACACACCCGCAGTAGTAAAAAAAAAATATAGCCTAGCCCACTCAGTAGTGTCTAAAACAAGCAGATGATTAATTTTTTTGCGTGTTATCTCATATTTTATCAGTTGAACTTTGACTAAAAAACATCGAGTGACAAAACACACAACGGAAGACTTTAAATACAATGAAATTCCATCATGTCAAATGCCATCGCGATATGTGAGGAAGACCACACGAAAGGGGTCGTCCATGACTTACGTGACGCTCGTGGGGGAGGGAGGGGAGTCAGTGTAAAAATGTGACACATAATAATTTAGGAAATAGTTAAAACACCCACCAAATAATTACGTCTTGTTTTGAATATTGTGACATTTGCGACAAAGGGATTGTGGCCAGGCCCGGACTGGGTAAGGGCGATTTCCCGGTGGGCCAGCACCCACTATTTTTTTGTTATTTTTTGTTATTTGTTCATTGCAATGTTCATGCGCAAAATCTTGTAATGACAGATTCAACTGAATGCAACAGGTGGAGTGGGGGTGGGTGCCTATAAATTTATGAAAAAACTAATTCGGTGGGCCAAAATGTTCATTCGGGGGGGGGGGGGGGAATTTATTAGCCCGGGCATAAGAATTGAGCCAGTCCGGGCCTGATTGTGGCGTTTCAAAACAAGCCAAAAAGCTGACTTAATTTATGAACTGGAGCCGTTCATAAGTTAAGGCACGCGTTTTGGTCTGTTTTGAAATGACCCAATCCCTTTGTCGCAAATGTCACAATATTCAAACACACCCAAACATGCTAAAAATTTAACAAAATGTCTGGCATCCAGAATGTAAAATTGTTTCTTCCGAATAAAGAATTGTCTGATGAAAAGTCTGGCTCCCTAGGACGACTTTTTAAAATAAAATTCCGTCACTTCCAATCAACCCACCACGAAGCCACTGGCTCGTATTTGGTATACAATACTCATTAAAAAATAAAAATGACAACGACGCAAAGCAAAAAACAATTCTTGTCATATATAATGTAATGTAGTAATGATAAAATAATTTTGGCAACAAGTTTTATTTTTTTTAAGCCCCTGCAAGCACACACATTCCACATCGTCAACAAAAAAACGTTGATGCAGTACATGCCTCCAGAAGGACATATGCCAGCAGTTTATATCAACAACAAAAATTTTAATTTTCGACACAGATCTTCTGTTCGTGCCTCGCGACATGACGTACGATGCATACGGCATGACGGCGCCAATTTATGATAAAAAGAAAACAATCTTTACTGCAGTACAAGACGGCGGACTGATTTCTGAATGGCAGCATTTGATAGTTTGTTTTCGATTCGCTAACTCCGAAATGGGCGCCATGTTGGATTTTGAATTCTCGCTGCGAGCAGCTATTTATTCTACCATCGTCTGATCACTGCCATAAACTGTTCATTGTACGAGAATAGCAAAAATTTTGGAAATAGCGAGAAAAAACAACAATGTTAATGTTTAAAATTACTGTTGCACGTTTTTACCCTTGTTGTTATGTATAATACATTTAATTTATGTATTACCGCATTCATCTAGTAGAAACTGGAAACTAATCGTAAATAATTAACGGTCGACTAGCAAATAGCGTACGGCGAGAGAGAAGGTTTCATTGCGTAAATACACCCTGAGGGCACATTTATGTAACTACTCGCTTAAAGGAACATAAATCCCTGTTGGCTTTCCTGCGTGACTCAGTTTGGCGACGTTAGTTCAAACGTATGTAAATGTTGCCAACACATTAATTTTCTTGTTTTTTCTTCCGTGCGAGGTGATTTAGCGACATTAACTCTATACTGTGTAAATGTTGCCAACTGCAATCTCATCGGGTCGCACGATATACCGGAAGGATTTATGTCCTTTTAAGCAGTCTCGCAGCTGGAATTTAATCGCGATGGCGAAGGTGTCGTTGCCTTGGTAACAACGTTACCTGGATTAATTGAATTCGACATCGTTTGAGCAAATACTTTCAGTCTTATATAATTCGTGACAATAAGATAAACAATTCCTCATGACGAAACAATTTCCCCAATAGATTCTAAACTCAATTATTGAGTCGTTTCGTGGCGAACTGGCAAAGCTAAAACAGCCACCATGTAGGAATTTCTAGCTTCTAGCTTCTCTAGATTTCTAGCTTCTAGCTGCGAGAGTACAAAGGCGAGTCGTTGCCTAAACGCACCCTGAGAGAGCCAAGAGAGAAACGCAATGAAAAGGTTTAATACAATTGGAAATCGCTCTCTTTGCGCGCTCAAACCACGCACCTCTGTGCTTCAGACAGCGAATTTTTGACAACCTTTTACGTTTGTTATTTATTTAAAGAATGAAAAAATTCAAATGCTCAGACTATAGCCTTTTCTCCTTTAACACATTTTCCCAGCGTAAACTTGTCGCAGGATTAAATACGCACTCCGCTCTCCATCATGCTAAGTCTTAAGCACCTAGCGGTAACGACGGCGCCATTAACGTCAGGGGGAATTTATTACAATTAAGTTACACAACCCGATTAAGATTTTGATAACCTTTTCCTGTTTCCTTAAAACTAAGCGAGTCTCGATGTATCCTTATACACCGTTTGAGTTCCACACTTGATTGATATTGCTGCGAGAGCTAAGTTTAAGGTCAGGTTACAATCTGCATAAATGAGTTTTCTGTTTCCTGAATTGATCCACCTTAAGAGAGATTCAAGCACAAGGTCGCCATGTCACTAACCCGATTTTGGATTAACGTGCACCGCAGTAACACCTGCAGGCTAGGGAGGGAGGATTCCGAGCCAAATTCCAAATTATTCCCGAATGGCCTCGCCTCTTAATTAATTCATGCGCATCAAACAAATTTAAAGTTTACGCTAAACAGGTGCCAATTTTCGACCAGCTACGTCGGTTAATTTCAGCGGGAGTGTTAATGCGAGCGGATTAAAAATGGAGAAATATACAAATACGCTTTGCAGCGAGCTAAACGTTTCCGAGCCTGGTTAAGGGAATCCTGGCAAAGCTCCTCGTTAACCTGCTCATCAGGATAGTGTCGCAAACTTACCCAGCTTCCTCAGCAGTAAACAGGAACCGATTCTAACGCGCTGATGGCAATCTCTCGGCCCCGTTATCAACACACGTTCCCTGGTTTACCCTTCACTAACTAGACTTTAGCCTCTTCAAAAACGTTCAAATACGATTTTTAATTTCAGCTATAAAAGTAATTAGTTGCTTCTGCTGCCTTAAAGGTGACTGCCTCCATGGTGATTTTTCTGTGTGTCATGGCATCGTTACTTTCAGTAAAACCGATCATAGAAAACCCCATAAGGGTAATGGGGACCATCCAGTTTTTGCCATAGAAAAAAGTGATATCAGAGCCAAAATAGCTGCCACCAAATGTGTGGTCCAAACCGTGATCACTTAAGCTTAACTAACAATCACCGAGGTGTCAGTTAAGATTAAGTGATCAGGGTTGGGATGGAAACTTGGTGGCAGCGATTTGGGTTCTGATATAACTACTTTCTATGGCGAAAATTTGATGGGTCCCTTTACCCTGATGCTGTTTTTGTATATCACCTCTTTTGGTTTCATGGTTGTGCTTTAGTTCAAGTATTGTTTGTGAGCTCCTTATGAATATCGTCACTTTGGTTTTCGTTGGACATGGCTTTGTTAATTTCAGTGAAACCGATATAATTGTTGCAAATGGGGTTTTTCCGTGGGGTATGGCAAAAATAGCCAAAAGGTAGGTTTTTTTTTCCCCTAAACAACATACATTTACGTACGTTTGAACTAAAGTTGAGAGTTCACCTTGGTTATGCTTATTTTCACAGAAAACATATTATCCAAATATCTTGCAAATTTTCGACAGTCAGCAGTTCTTGGAAATCAGCAGTCAGCAGTTTGGCTCAGGTGACTATCATCTTCAGGTTTACTAAAAGACCCACCTTCGTAACGACCATTCGTCTGCTTCGAATTCGATGCGTGGTCGTGGCCTCCAGTATTTGGTGGGTTTGTTGCCCATTTCTTGTAGTAAGCCTGACGAAGACAATCGCCTGAGCCAAACATTTTCAGGAACTACCGACTGTCGAAAATTTGCGAGATATTTGGATAATATCTTTTCTGTGAAAATAAGCCTAACCAAGGTGACATTTTCAACTTTTGTTATGATTTTTCCAATTAAACGATATGACATTTTCGGACGTTTGAACTAAACATGGCTTTTAAATTATACAAATTAACCCATATATGATCTGTCTGCTAAGGGGAAATTTCGGAAACTTGTGACTTTGTTTTTTTTTCTTTTTCATTCTTTGTTTGAGGAATGGGTTCAAAGTGGTTTCAGTTGTTGCAGATTATGCCAAGATGGAGACAGACAAATTTGCTAAAAAAAAAAAAAAAAAAAATTCCCAAATATTTTAATTTTCCCCAAAAAAAAAACACCAAAAAGGGTTTTTTTTTTAACAACACATTCACGGCGTATGTTAAAAGATCAATAGTAAAACATAACTTTCGTATCAAGCTGTGTGTCACCTTTAACGCATGCAGCAGGTGTGTCAAAGCTCAGAAAAACACACGCCAAAACCAGTTGCCAAGTTCTCTGCTTTTATGGGGGAAATACACGCGTTTATGATTGCTACCATTTGCATAAACATCTTATGTATTACTTTTCAACAACAGCAATGCCAAAAAAATAAATACAAATGTATTCATTTCTGCGTGAATATGTCTCGCGAAACGATTCAATTCGACCAAAAAATAAATAAACTGTACCGGTATACCTTGTATTGCTGCTTGCATCATAAATTTATTTGAAGAGTAAACTTTACTAACTCTATTTTCCACGAAATCAAGTTGTTTGAGAATTAAACGCTATAGTTCCATTTCGTTAAATCCTGATTGCTGGATTCCCTGCAGTGGCGTCAAGTTTGCACTTTTTAACTGCAGTATGTAAGAGCTGCAAATTTAAAGTGACTTCCCTGAAAGAATTAAGCCATTTAAATAAGCAATGGAAAGTTTTCGGCTATAATACCCCGGGCTCGGAAAAATAAAATCTGGAAAGGAGTTTCGTGGTAAAAACACACAAATTATCGAATTCATAGAAGCATGAGTGGCATTCGGTATGAGAATTTTTGTTTTCTTTCCGCAAACCGATTCCCCAAAGCAGTTTCGAATTACGGTTTCGCTTTCGATTTCCGAAGTAATTTCGATTAACGACGTTAACGATTTTTGCTCAATTTGGCATAGCAAGACTAACTCCCCATTGAATTTCGTCATCCTACATGTAATTTCATTTGTTTCAGCATTGGTATTCGTATTAAGTACACCTAACCTCATTTTCATGCTGCTCATAAACGAAGTTAAAACGTAAACTCCAAATCATGGCGAGAAGCAGCTTCGTGTTTCCCTAAAAGTCCGACCACTCACGAAGGTGACGTCATTGCTTTAATATGTGCATAAAGAGAATGGACGCAAAGCGCTTCCTGTGAGATATATAGTGTATATCTGTGGTTTGTTTGTCAGTGACCATTCATTGACGAGTAAATCTTTGATTTATATAATTACTGAGTGGAAAGGAGTGGTCTTTTCAGTGTAAATCGAGCATGGTGCTCATTTTGCTGAAAGAAAACAAAAATTCTCATTGTAGTAAAACTGTTGACTTGGTTCCCACCAAAATACTGAAATCAATTTTCCCTGTGTTTTCCAGGTTTTCCGGAGTAGATGAAGTCATTTTCCAGGCTATTTACAGTAATTATAGGAAGGGATTTTTTTTCACACATTTTACCAGTTTTGCGTTAAAAAGGCTGAAGCTTTTAGGTGGGAGTTTTCCAGGTTTTTTGTAAAAAAAAAAAAAAAAAACACAATTCCCGAGTTCTACCTGAGTTTCAAACGTATTTTAAATTCCCTGAGTTTTCCAGGTTGGTTGTAACCCTGGTTGAGTGCAGTACAACAACGTTGAAAAGACCTTGAAGCGACAAAGGAGGTGGCATCTTCAACCCAACGACGACTGGGGTAGAAATCACGTGTTTCGCCTCTCGGCTCCATGTCAATTCTCATAAGGGCTGGAAAATTAACGTCGTTTAAAGTTGCTTTATTGGTACAAGAATTTCGTGATTCGAATCAATCAATCAATCAAGTGTCCTGGTGCCAGTAAACGAAATCCACAGTTTCTCTCCCAGATGGACTTGTCCAATTGGTAAAAATATGGAGTGGTAGTTACAAATGAGCCCAACCGACACGTACGCGTGGGTTTTCTTATCATTTCTCTGCCTTTCGGTAGAGGTTCAAAGAGAAAATCAAATGTGGATGACGTCAAAAAGTTGTGAACTTTAAGGAAGGAATATTTTAATTTTCGTTTTATTTGTTAAAGTTTACTACTATTAGTATGCCATACCCTTTGTCAGAATTCCTTAACTATTCAGTATACCATATTTACAATGGCGTGTATTAAGTTGATGAATCGGAAAAACGTTATACCTTCTGTAGCAATTAATTGATATACACCAATACTTTCGTGGCTTTAAAGGGATGGAGAAAATGGAGATTCTAGCTCTGCCAGAGAAATTGTCCTCGCAGGAGCTCTTTTGCTTTCGGGTGTCTCTTTTCCTTCCAGTGCTTTGATCCTGCAAATTGCATACCGTACCTTACCACTTCATGAAAATTTACGTTACTTCCGGTCTCCGCCCGCTCGCGCTTATTCACTACTGTCTTTTGTGGTTTCCCCCCCCCCCCCTCCTCGCCCCCGGCGCCTGGGAGCCAGGTGGGGCACCCAGTCAACACAGCTTTGTTGGATTTCACTAGTAAAACTTCAATTCTCCTGCAAGAACATGTTCTCTGGTAGAATCTCCATTTATCCCTCATAAAATCCTCCATACTGTGTTACACAAATGGGGAGGACTAAATAACGTGGTGTCGGCCAGCCTTACCTGCCAGGACTGTAGATCAGACCCATTTCCTGCGGCAGCTGTACCACTTGTCCCACCTGGCTCGGGACCACCTCTCATTGATGATGAGTG
Source organism: Lithobius niger (assembly GCA_023313725.1). Classification (NCBI taxonomy): domain Eukaryota; kingdom Metazoa; phylum Arthropoda; class Chilopoda; order Lithobiomorpha; family Lithobiidae; genus Lithobius; species Lithobius niger. The sequence continues at coordinate 37,616 of JAHWFP010105521.1, read as the reverse complement.
GCAAACACTGATGGTGATGTCCAATTCGCCATCACCACAAACTAGGAAGCCGATGCTCGCACCCCTGCCGCAGCGTAAATTATAGCTGCTCACACCGAAGTACACTCGGAAAATATTGTGCCAATTCCCGCTGCACTGAACACATCACACTAACATCTCGCCACATACGATTGAAACAGTCCGCTTAGTCTGATCCCAATGTACACAAACTGCTCATCCCTAAGCGGTACCGTCCACCCAGAGTACCGCTCCTCGCCTTCTAGTGCTCCCTCTCCACAAAGATAGCTTCCATGTCCTGGAACTCGCACCACTCCAAGTCCAACCAGGCGAGCTCACTAACCCTATTCTCAGTGCAAATGGCCATCAACATCACCATCTTCTGCGTTAACTGTTTTAAACCCAAGCTGCTTTGATGGGTATACTTTTCTAAGTATCTCGTCACCAACGCTGGGTCCCAAACCATGACGTATCTCGAGACTGGTGACCTCCTGCGAAACAAACCTTTAACAAAGGGCTACACCAATGGGTGTTGAGCAACCATGGCGTGCTCCCATCCACGGTGAAACGTAGAAAGTGCCGCCACGTAGCCCAGCACACTGTGGAATAATAAACCCTTTGCGAAAAAAATCTGCCAAAAAATTGGCACACATTCGACTAGGGCCACTGGAGCCATGCGCTTCACCCTGAACCAGTCCACCAAGCGAACCAGAGTACCCACTTGGAATCATAATCTCTACAAGTCGCAAGCCTAATGTCGACTCCACAACACTCCATGCTACGTGACCATACACCCAACCGGAGAAGACCCAACTCGACCACCGAACCAAACTCCAATTCTGCTGACGGAAGGGGGGGGGGGAGACACAGCCCACCACAGCAAAAACACAAATACAAAGTTTCGGCAGCCCCTGCCCTAACAGAGGCATCCCACTCCTCCACGGGATCACTAACATTGTCAAACCCACGTCCCCAGCGTGCCATTACCCTGACGAGGACGTAAACCACGACTAGGTAGCAACTACGCCGAGGTATAACGGTCCTACTGTGCCTGTTGAAGTCAGTCCTGCAGCAGAATCCCAAACATCTGTTAACATGAGTTCTCGGGCCAAGATCTACCGCAGCACGCCCTCCGCAAATGGTTACTTTAACCGCTCCCATCGTGCCTTATTCATTCAGTGTAGCGCCTGAAGCCGTAAAGTCATTGCGTCTACCGGAACGTGTGAAAGTTGTGACTTCCAGAAGCTGCTATAATCCACCGGTTCCATTGTGCAAAAGTGCAGCGCTTTCAAAGGTGCAGTAAAATCAGACGAAGTTCGGACTGTACTGTTGCCACCGCAACATCCAACAATTCCAGCGTTGCGTTTCATTGCAAAATACCTACTCGCAAGCTATTTCTCGTGAGGCATTCCTCACTCTATTATAGTAATAATAAAGGTAGATTGGCCTAGTTGTTTATTATTATACTAGCATCGTACCCGGGGATTTGTTTGACCCGTGGTTGTTTCCCAGTATTTGCTCGGTGCTGCCTGATAGTTCACTGCAACAGTCGATTTTTGTTTGTGTAACACTCCCCCTTTCCGCCAATCCTCTCCCTCCCCTCTCCCTTCCTCCTTTTATCCCGTCCTCTCCCTCTCCTCTTGGTTTCCTTCCCTTTCTCCACTTTGCTATACGTAGTTGAACACGTACCCGGCTCCCGTGCTTGTTTGTTCTTTTCTAGGTTCGGTTGATGCGTAATCGTATGCTTAATGGTAACAGCTCACTTTGCCCCCCCCCCACTCCCAGTCTTTCGCTGTGACTTAAGCGATGCGTACCGTGTGAAAAAGAAGTGTGCATGACGTCATGTAATACTTGCCCTTGAGATTACCTTCAGGGTTGTGAGTATGGGGATACTTTTAGCTAGTTTTTTTTCTAAACGGCGAAGCCGTTTTTTGCTCAGTTATAATGTAAAGATTTAGTTTGAGTTCTCAGTTTTATTATTGTTAAGATTTTTTTTCTTAAATACCTGTTGCCTTTAAAGTTTTATTCTCCAAAAAACACTTTACAATTTTATAAGTGTTGTAATTTGTCCATGATATAGGCCGACGTGAAACCATAAATTTAATTCCGTGCCTGAGTAAACTTTCAATCCATGCTATATAGCAAATTTTGTTTATTTTTATTATTTACAATTTTTCTTACCTGATACATTTTTGATAATAAATATCTTAACCGACTTATTAAAATATTTTTCCGAGTTTTATAATTTCAATGTTTATCAATAATTAGATATAGTGATTTGTTTCTTCGTTTCTAAAGTACAAGTGTTTTCAAAATTTGTCGTAATACTGGTAGCCTAATTCTTAAATATTCACATTTGCCATTATGAACAAAATGTTTAGAATTATCCATTCACATCATTTTTGGTAGTCCATGCAAAATGTTTCCTCTTTGCTGACATACCTTTCATTTCCAATTAACCAGCAGTTTATAACTCAAAATTATATTTGTAACATTTATTTCTTGTAATCATTTATTGATATCAAAATTCAAAAAACAGTAATGGCTCCCCAAACCGAGCCCTGCGGAACACCATGATAATAATAATAATAATAATAATAATAATAATAATAATAATAATTTCTATATAATATATAATAATTTTATTATATATTAATAATATATTATATATTTTATTAATAATTTTATTATTAATAATAATAATAATAT
>JAHWFP010105521.1:0-34810 GCA_023313725.1 Lithobius niger | reverse complement strand
TAATATTTATTTAATATTTATTTAACGAGAGAAAAGTAGCACGAAGTTCATTTAAGAACTTGTGTGTGCTAAAAATAATAATACAGAATAATGCAGTACAATGTGTAACTCGATAATTTACATACATAAAATACACAAAGTTTAAGAATGTATACAAGATAAATAGTATAAATATAGTAATAATAATAAAGACGTTTGTTGTTTAGTTATACAACATAATTATTAATGGCAACGAGTTCTTATAAGTCTAAAAAAGAATAATAAATAAAAATATTAAAAAAAATTTAAAAAAAAAAATAATGAGATCCCGATTTCCATACCACCTCAAAGGTTCATCATTTAGGCTACGGGATCTTTTCACACGCACATTTTGCTTGAATGGGTTTAGCCTCCTCAAGTTTGACAGGCGACAGTAATAATAACAATTCGAAGCTTACAACAGTTTTTATGTTAAAATACTTTTAAATCTTAGCCTTTGTCGCAGAAATGGCAAATAATAAAAATGAATCGCATTAACGAAACTCGAATGCTACCGAGGATACACTAAATTTAGCAGGTGATATTACAGATCTTCGTCGATTAACATCAGCAGTACTTCCCCTCCAACCTCCCCCCCCCCACCCCCTTCTACTTTCCTCCGGGGCATCAAATTCCCAACCCAGTTTATTAATTAGTGCGTGGTCAGTCCACGAATGTTGTGCCAGGAAACTCAAAAATTTTAAATAAATAATAAACCGAACTAACGAACACCCCACAGAAACATTCCTACGTCACTCAAAAAATAATAATAAGCAAACCCAAACGATTTTTTTTTTCAATAAAGCAAAACAACAAACTTGCACAAACCAAAACAAAAATTAAATTTCACCAGAAAACACGTGCCTCCATGTGTTTAAGGTCAAGCAGCTCGAATAGCCAGCTCGCAAGCCAGCCGGCCAGAACGTTGTCTGAGTCACGGGACGTACATTCCACGGAGCGAACGGAACAAAACCGAATACAACGAACTCTTCAACAAACAAAACAGATCAATCGCTTGTTCGGTCGGCGTCGGAAACCAAACAACAACAATGACCCCCCAACACGTTGCTAACAGCCAAAGGTGGGGGGCTACGTCCGACAGCAACGGACCAGCTCACAACAATCCCTCACCAACAGCCGGTGACTTTCCTAATTCACTTCTTACCTGTACAACGAAGGCAGGCGAGCGAGCGGGGCAGGTGGACTTTGTTAGGTGACCGCTTTCGTACCTCAACTCCCTCAATAACGTAGGCTAACCCCACAACAGGACTTCAAAACCGGACTCCATTTCTGATCTCATTTCGCACAAATCACGCCCTTAACCGGCTCTCTTATCAGCTTATCCCACGCCAGCATAGCTTACGTGTTTTCTAAATTAGACAATATAAACAGAACTTTGTAACTCACCTCACAGCCGCCCCACTAACCGCTTCGAGTGCGTCAGTCGACGCCTCACCGAAGACGCCATCTTGTTCCGGCCGTCAAGTAGGTGGCGCCGCCGAGCGACCGAAAAGTCAACCATTCTGATGGATGGCGGTACGGCGGTTGCTTTGAACGTTCGATACTTTGTTGTCGTGGTTTGTTGTGGTGGTGTCCAGTTTCAAAGACAGTGCGCATCATTTGAAAAGTGGTCGATTAATTTAAATTATAGCCTATTATCGATCCATGTCCTCATTACGGAACGAGTTTTACGTCAATCAAACGCAACACGATACGGTTTGAATTATTTCGTAGTATAGTGCTCCAGAGAGCCAAAAAATGATAATGATTTACTGTTTCGTGTGGTAATTTCAGAAAGTCAACAGAAATATCAACGGAAATTCAAATGAAAACCCAGGGCCACAGCAATACGCAGCAGTAGCCTAAACCTCAATATCGATGTTTTTTTGTTTTTTTTTATTTTTTTCGGTAGTGGTAGGTGAGGAGGGGCAATCTTGAATAAAGTGAAAAGATACTTGTGAGTTTTCAGTTTACCATTTTCTTCAAAATGGGAAAAAAGTAGTTTGTTACGCTTCCCTCTCCGACCGGAATAATTTCAGGAATATTTTCAGTGGCACACGTAGGAATTTTGTTATTGTGTTGCGGGGAAGGGTGCACTTTCGTTCGGAGCCTTCCTTGTAAAATAGCTAATTTTAAGCAATTTTCTTATTTGTCAGCCATTTTTTTATTTGTTCAATTTCAGTACAGCACGTGCATAATTAAGTTATCATATCAAAAACCAAAACAGGTAAAAGGGGCCGCCAAGTTCCGAATGGTTCGGCCCTTCAAAGGAGTGATATCAACACACCAAAACATTCGCCAAGTTAATGGCACCGCTTAATAGTTCGAAGGTTAAATGACATTGCTGCTTTCGGTGGCAATGTTCAAGTTTTCATTTAACGTCCAAAGTATTATTTGGTCGATTAAGTTGGCGAATGTTTTGGTGTGTTGATATCACTCCTTTGAAGGGCCGAACCACTCTCAACTTGGTGGCCTCCTTACCAGTTTTTGGCTTTGTTTATTTTGCTTTGTTTTTACACTTGGTTTATTTTCGTAAATTGGACGTGAATACAATTTCTTTGCAACGTTGTTTACAGATTTATCGTGATACACTAGTGTTTGTCTAAGCACGTACGTCAGTATACACGTTCTCATAGTCCGAACTTTGTCTGTCCACTGAGAGACGATGCCGACAATACTAACAATGGTTATAACAATATTTTCGTACTTCCACGCCCTCCCACGCCATCCTCGTTACGCCCCCAGGCCCCGAACCATGAATGGTAAGCAGTTCGTATTGTACTGCACCCATTTGTCCAGGTTCATAGTTGGAAGCCTTTCCGTTATCTCGGAATCGATGAAAAATCATCCTATGGGATTTAACATGGGGATGAGCAGACTAGCTAGCTAGGTAGTAACTAGTAGTAACACATTTGCAACGTTATCGAGGGTCAGATTTTGCATTGAAAGCAGCTTAGCTGGCATTCCTACACGAGTTAATTTTTGTCAGGTGGGTCATTGCTCGATTTCAACACAATTTAACTACCATGAAACTATGAAACTACAGCTATGGAAACGTTTTAAAGTTAACCCTAGTATTGAAAACAGACAGGCCTATAACTTTGCTAGGAAACAGTACTCAGAATGTGTTGAGGAATGGCATAGCTCACAGGAGGCAGTGGCTGTGCGTGATAGGAGTAACTCTGCTCTATTTAAACTATACCGCCAGAAAACCAGCACGTCAAGATCTATCCCACCCCTTAAGTCTGGAAATCTGTTTCGTACGGAGAACCTTGAAAAAGCTGAGCTCCTTAGTGGTGTGTTTGCTTCTAACAGTATTGCTGATGACGGCCTTTGTGGTTGTCATCGGGCAGGAGCACCAAGTACCTTCGGTGAGTGCCCTGATGTCGTTTTCACTGTGCCCAAAATCACGAGGGCTCTTTTGAAATTAAAACCTAGTAAATCTTGTGGGCCTGATGGTCTCTCTGCATATCTTTTGAGACAAATAGCCTACGAAATAAGCTATCCTTTGTTTAAGCTTTTTACCTTATCTTATACAAGTGGATGTACACCTAGTCAGTGGCGTACAGCTATTGTAACACCTGTATTTAAGCATGGATCGGCTTCGGATCCGTCAAATTATCGCCCCATTTCATTAACATGTGTGGCCTGTAAGATAATGGAATCTATTATTAGGGATGAAATTCTTCATCACCTACATGCTTTTTCCATAATTAGCCAGGACCAATTTGGTTTTTTACCAAAGAGGTCTGCAACCCACCAGCTACTTACTGTGCTTGATCGATGGAGTAGCGCACTCGACATTGGTGTGGCTACCGATGTCATTTACTTCGACTTCAAGAAGGCGTTTGAGTCGGTGATACACCGAAAACTCCTACTTAAACTTACTGAGTATGGCATCGTGGGAAATCTGGCAGGTTGGATCTCTGCGTTCCTTTATAATCGTTCACAAAAGGTGAAAGTCGAAAATATGCTATCAACCAGTGTCATGATGCCTTGTGGTGTACCACAGGGGTCCGTTCTGGGCCCTCTACTGTTCGTTATATACCTTAACGACTTGCAATTTTCAAATGGGGAGACTTACGGATTTAAATTTGCTGATGATATTAAGGTTGGTACAGAAAACTTTTGGCCGTGTGGGTCCCCGGCTCTTGACTCTGAAATTCGAAATGTGGAATCATGGTCATTGCGATGGCAGTTACCACTTTCTTCTTCAAAATGTTTTACTTTCCATGTTGGCACACATAAGTTTTGCTCGGACTACCTTCTTGGATCCCAGGCCCTTGACTCTATTGAAGAGGTTAAGGACCTTGGAGTGTGGTTTACGAAAAATCTAAAGTCTTCTCTTCACTGTCAAAAAACCAGTGCCTTAGCATTCAAACGGGCTGCCATCGTAAACAAGTGTTTTACGTCTGGTAACGTTCGAATTAAAATTTGGGCCTTTAAGGTTTTTGTGAGGCCCATCCTCGAGTACGCTACCCCAGTTTGGTCCCCTCACTTATTGGGTGATATTGACCTGATAGAATCCGTTCAGCGCCGGTTTACGAAAAGCCTACGTGGCATGCGCGACCTTAGTTATTATGAACGCCTCACCCGCACGGGGCTGGACCAACTTGAATTGCGTCGCATTCGCTTCGACTTGATTCTCACATACAAAATACTCCGTGGGTTGATTGATGTGAATCTTCCCTTTTTCGAACCCGTATTGTGAGCTATGGTTACAAGGGGTCATAACTGGAAGCTCGCTTGCCAGCCTGTGCGGACTACCTGCCGCCTAAACTTTTTTTCCGTACGTGTCGTAAATGTTTGGAATGCCCTTAAGGCAACAACTGTAGACCAGCCAACGGTGCAGGGATTTTGCCGTATGCTAAAACAGGAAAATCTCAACAAATTCCTGAAGCGTCAGTATTTACCATTATAGTCTATTAATGTTTATAATGGTCACTTTTCCTTTTCTCTTAGTTTGGCTCGGTATCAGCGGTTCAACACCCTTCCGTAGTCCTTCCACCTCTATGTGGAGAAATTATTATTATTTATTTATTATTAAGCATTATTATTTTTCCCCAAGTACCTGAAATGTACCCAACTATGCTTCAAGGTATAAGACACTGACGCTATGGCGTCGCGCTACAATGGTTTACAACCTCGACAATTGAATTGATGTGATGTTTGTTACCTAACTTGGCGCGACACACTAGCGTGTGCCTGGATTTGTCTACTTTTTGTGTGTCTATTTTTTGCAGATTTGTCGTCTCTTGGGGAGGGGGGGGGGGAAGGCGTTACGAGACATAGCTCACCCTCCCCCTTCGTATCGGTAGAGTGGGAAATAATCATTTTTTGACCATTTTTTTTTTATTATTATGATTTTAAATTATGAAAAGTTATTCGGAGCATTTGTTTTTGGAGCAATATTCTATCCAAAATGCTTTATGTTGTTAAAGAATAGATCATTAAAACTGTCTCGTTAAAAAATTATGAGATTTTTTTAAACGAGAAATGTATAATGATAAATTTTATCATAGTATAAAGAATTTCGTACAAAAATTCCCACAATTTCCGCAATTCACCCAATTTTTCAGAATGATTATTTCTCCCATGTTATCGATACGAAGGGGGGGAGGGGAAGTTAAGAAATTGTGTTTGTAATATCATTTTCTAGGGAAATGGGTTGCAAGACAAAACGTGACAGTGCAGGACGAGGGGATGGGGGTGAATATAAAGATTAAAACTTGGGTGACGTCATTTGTGAACAGTCTTAAAGGGCCACGGACTAAAGGCAACTGTGTAAGATGTACGTCGGTAACCTCCCCCCCCTCCAACCAGAAAAAAAATCGATATATAATGGAACATTGCACGGGGACCACCTACGAATTCCTGGATCCTCCACTCATACGAGCCAACAGAATTATTTCGTAATAATTTTTAAAGTTACAAAATTCTAACTGGCCTGTAATTAAACCCAAGTCGTCCGATTCCCATGTTGATTGCTTTAATCGCTAAGCTAAGCTGCCACAACTGGCCTCATGCTAGTACTGCTGGCTTTTGAATCAGGGTGCAGGCTGCCCTCCTTCACCAGGCTGCGGCCACATAGCCCGTCGTCACCTCCAGAGGTAAGTGATTAGGAGCAGATGGTAAGAGGGACAATTTAGCTGGAGAAATCCAAGCGGAAAATCCTAGGCTCTTTGACATGCCTCAGTGGACATGACCATGAGGCATCACAGGTCTGTCCTCCCCGAAAATGCCAGGGGATGGAAGAGGCCAGGTGGCACCCGGACCTCCAGAACAGGCGGTCGTCCTATCTGTTTGCCCACCTGTCAACGCCAGTCACAAGTACTAATCCCAGAGGGAGGTAGATTGCAGACCACCAACTCTTGAAATACACTCTACCAACGAATTAAAATGTAGAGAAATGAAAGTACAGCGAGAAGAAGCATTCGCCAGACACTGGGCTTCACTGCATTCCTTGGGCGCTACGACGGGTGTTTCTTTATATTTCAAAATTAAATAATATCGAAGTAGTAACTTTTATTTTATTAGGAAGGTGTGTGGAAAATCCTGCCGTTACAAGATTTTTCATAGCGTAATTGACAAAAAAAAAAACACGAAATTACAACAATTTGCCACTAGATGGCGACGGCAAGCGTGATCGAACTAAGTTGTAAAATCTTATACATGTCACTTTTACGCCTTTTGGAATCGATACTTGGTCATTAGAACACTTGTATTCAAATTAACAGGATTAAGAATTACTGAAAATATGTGTTTCTATAGAGTAGTGATAATAACGCCATACTGATTACTAGGCTAGCATCTGGAGCCGGTCGTTGAGCTAGTTGCAAGGGGCACTGGATACAAATTGAGGTCAAAAAACAACGATGTCTTTAGTCAAGCCGATGGTGTGAGAGTGAATTTCTTAGGCCTAAAAACTTTTGTTTTGTCTAATCCCTTACGCTGCGAAACATATATCAAGGTTACAAATTGGAAAAGCCTGAAAATATTCCACTCACTGAAAATTGTAGCAGCTGCAACAAATCCGAAAAAGAATGAGCATTTTTTTTAAGTTCAAGAAATCCGCTCTCACGTATTGGCTTCACAAACTACGCTATTTTTATCAGGTACCCCTTGCAGCTAACTCAACGACATCCTCCTGAATACAGACGCCAGACTCGTAGCCAATATGTCGTTTTTGTCGCAGCCTCTGTTCATACGAAATATAGGTTGTTAAATTCCATAAAGAGGGTGGGTGGCATTCTACATGGAAAACCGGGAAAAATCAGGAAATTTATAAAGTCTGGAAAAGTCAGGGGAAAATCAGGGAATTTGATAAACATACACTGAGATTCAGGGAATTTCCATGTCTTTCGGAAAGTCTATAATAATTAGCTAATTCGTATTTCACTATTTACTTTTATAAACATTCACTTATTTTAGTTAGAACTAGCATGTTTTTTGTTGTTTCATTACTGATAAAGCAAAAACTTCTTAGGCTTAGGTAATATGAGTCGTTTTTCACGCAAAAAGGCCTTCTCGCTCGACGAAAGCTATTTGCTAGTCAACCGTTATTTATTTACGATTACTTTCCCGTTGCTACTAAATGAAAGCGCTAATAGATAACAAATTGTATGTATTATAAATAACAACACGGATAAAGAACAAAGTGCTACAGCACTTTTAAACATCGCGGCAAGATTGTTGTCATTTCACGCTATTTCCAAAATTTGCTATTCTCCCTCAAAGTACAGCTTCTACCAATGATCAAACGTCGGTAGAATAAAATAGCTTCTCGCAGGGGGATTTAAAATCCAACATGGCGCCCATTTCGTGGCTATCGAATCGAAGACAACCCATCGAATGCCGGCACACAAAAAACAGTCCGTCGTCTTATACTGCAGAAAAAAATTGTTTTCTTGTTGTCATAAATCGACGCTCAAATGTTGCAAGCATCGTACAACGTGTCACGAGGCACGAGGAGATGATTTGCGTCTGCGTTGTTGCCATGGTTACTAATACGCATAGACAATTTGAAAGCCGCAAAGCCGGTAAAGGCGAGAAGCAGCCATCAGATTTAGTATTGATCAAGTAAAAGCTAGTGAGCGAGAAAACTGTCGATGCATAAACGAGCCCTTAGGCCGGGTTTACACAACGTCAATTTTCTTGCTTACTAGCTTTCACTTGGTTAATACTAAATCTGCTTGCTGCTTCTCGCTTTTACCGAAGAATGCGGCTTTCAAGTTGTCTATGCGTAGTAACCATGGCAACAACGCGGACGCAAATCTCCTCCTCGTGCGCCTCGCGACACGACGTACGATGCCTGTAACATGACAGCGTCGATTTATGACAACTAAAAAACAATTTTTACTGCAGTACAAGAAGACGGACAGATTTCAGAATGCCGGCATTCGATGGTTTGTCTTCGATCCGATAACCCCGAAATGGACGCCGTGTTGGATTTTGAATTCTCGTTGCGCGTAGCTATTTATTCTGCCGTCGTTTGATCACTGCTAGAAGCTGTTTTTTCAGCGAGAATAGCAAATTTTGCAAAAGCGTGAAATGGCAACAATGTTGTAGCAGTGTTTAAAATGACTGTCGTACTTTGTTCTTTATCCGTGTTGTTATTTATAATACATTTAACTTGTTGCCTATTACCGCATTCATTTAGTAAAAACGGGAAATTAATCGTAAATAAATAATGGTTGCCTAGCAAATAGCGTTTGGCGAGCGAGAAGGTCTCGTTGCATGAACGCCCCCTTACGTGCGTTTCTAGTTTTATTCAGATTGAAGCATTAATTCAATTTACCAGTTCCGGTTACGGCAGTGCAATTTTGGACTGAGCAAAGCTGCAATGTGGTTATTGCGATTTGAGTGAAATGTGAAAAAAAAATATTTTTGTAGCCCTGTACTGCCCATTCTTTCGACCGAAAAAAACATCCGAGAAAAATGACGACGGACATCATGAGGTCTTGAACGCCACCATGATAAAATACTGTACGGATCAGAATTAAGTCCTGTTTTTTTGTGTGTTTTTGGAACGCTCAAAACTATCCTTTTCAATGAATAAAATGCAAAAATTCCAACACTAATTTAGTTTTATTTACAAAAAAAAAGGGGAAAAAAAGAAGAAATATTTACAAAACACCACGTACAAATAAAATCAACCGAAGGATGAAAGGTAATGATGAGAATGATGATTCGATGGTTTTAAAAACATTTCGGAAATATACATTTTTAAGCGAACCCCTTTTTATGAATAAAAAATGTGCGAATGAATAATGATTGAAAACAATATTAAAGGCAAGGCTCGTCACTCTCCGAGCTATCGTCAAATACAAATTTCTGAACAGGTTTAGGTGGGGGAGTTGGCAAACCATTGGCTAGTAATTTTTCTGGGTAAACGCTACTTGTCTCGGATCTGAAAAAAAAAGAAATAAACGAAATCAGAATTTATTCAGTGGTGCATCGTATAGGCAAAAACAAACGTTTTCACGTTGGTGAAAACGAATTTTATGAAATATCGTATTACTAAGGGGGTGAAAAATAAATAACTTGGTTTTTATAGTGGTCTTTAAACAACTTTTCTAGCTGCTACTACTTACACGAGACTAATGGAGCGTTCACAATACGTACACTTTTTTAAACAATTGAGAACCCCCATCTTCCATCGTAATACTTGACGAAAACCACCACCTAAAAATACAGAACATGTTCTTACGCTCCCCTCCCCCCCCCCCCCCCAACTCCCACGAATTCGTTTTTATAGTTAGTACCCAGGGGTGTAATGACCAATGAATTTAAAAAAATTAAAATACCAAGTTAGAAAAATAATGCAGGCTAAAAGAGTTTAGCGAAAAATTCAGAAAAATTTGATAAAAATAATTTAGCGACAATTAGTGTGTTATGTAACTCTTTTTCGTGCATACTCCCCCCTCCTCCATCATAACAGAAACCCCCTACAAGCGTAACGTAATCTATGAGCGCTCCATAATTTGGCAAATATTTGGGCAAAATTCTTGCTAGGAATTTTGATGAAATGCTGTAGTCGACTCTTGTTATTTATGATTTGATTTGCACTCAACAAAACGGTAAGGTATACTATGTCTATGTGTCGTACTTTATTATTCAAATTTATGGTTTCGTCTGTACTACTAATTTTTTTTTTTATAAAGGGCTTATGTGAGCTATTGGTTCCATTCTGCAAGTTTCCGTTTCGCGCATTATGCCCAATAAATTACTGCTTATTTACTTAGTCATCAGAAGGTTAAAATAAAACTGACAGGGTGATTCGGGACGTCACTTCATCGTCACTAATCGCTTTCGTCGTCATACATGTGTCTACATTATAATGCCGTAAGCGAGCGAAGACAATCAGCATCATCGACAGCTCTTCTGCAATCTGATAATGGAAGCTATCGATGGGTGCGCGCCGTCCTTTGACTGGTTACCTTCACAGGTTAGTCGGGTTCCGTCCTTGGATGGGTTACCAGCTAGTGTAGCCAATCGTTGTTGGAGGAGGTCTGAAACTCAACAACGATTGGCTACATAATCAGTCCAATCAGCGCTTAGCTCGTCAACTCTCATCTTCACGGTTTTTAACCTACTGGTGAAATACTTCAGATGAAATAGGAAATATTGAGGAGTTCCCTGTTCTAAAAAACAGGGTGGGTGAATACTGTTATCTTGTATGCCATGACTGTATATCCCCAATGAGAAACACAGGTTTAAAATAAATGTTCGTGGTGTACAATAAGTAAAACTTAACGCCAATCGCCAGCACACGCTTTCTGAAAGATAATCTACTAAACACAACGTGTTGTATTTTCGCGGTCCTTATTAGGGTCCTTTAAGGTCTCACCATGACCTTAAACTCGTCATCGTGGCGTGGCGTGGTGAGAGAGTAACCCTGGTTGTTGGTGGCTTGCGGATCTGGTCGAACCCCTGGAAAGGGGATCTTGGGAAAGTCCCCGCCAGGACTGCCGGCTAGGGTCGCGTGAGCCGTGAGAAGCTACACGATCCTTCAGTGGCTATGGGAACTATTCTGGCCAATTCTGGACAATATTTCTGCCCCCCCCCCCCCCCACGATGATCAGAGGTATCCCGGATCGAATCCACGAGTTGGCAGATATTCCCTATATATTCTGATATTCCCTTTACCAGATATTTCTTCTTCGCTAAAAATTCTGGTAGTGTTCAAAACTTGAGCCGGTTCAACCACACGAGCATTAAATTGCTTCGGCTGACTCTTCTGGCTCAAAAGAAAATTAATTAAAAAGAATTTGGTTTCCTGCCCTGTTGCATGATGGGATACCGAGATGCCTTTGTTGGTCCTGTTGGACTCACTTTGTTGGCAGGCAGGTGATTGAGTTAATCTGTTGTTGATGCTTATTGATGTAAAACGTTGGGTTTGCATCTGAGCTTACCCTGGCCTCAGAAATAAAAGATGTTTGCCCAAGTTCAAGCAGTTCAAGCCGCACATGCTAATCACGCTTTTTTAAAGTCTCTATGATACGAATGCGTTTTGTAATAATAAAATTCGCCATGCTGGATCCTCACCAGGGTCTGAACACTATCCAGCACTCCTGACTAAACTCGTTAGGATTAAAGCGGTACTATCACCGATTGAAAGACTCCAGAATCTTGCAACATCTATAGCGCTATCTGTTACTATATAGCACTTGCTTGCGTCAAGCGAAGGAATTCACAACGCCATTTCTTTTAACACAACAAAACAAGCTACGTGCCTCCTTAATGATTGACTGAAAAATTGGTACGGCCTCGTGCACCTTGGAGCAAGCTGTAAAGGTTAACAATATCACTGCTGCTAGATGGCGCCATGGTGCTTTCGTACGATTTGCAATCGGTGATAGTGCCTCTTTAAACCTAACATGCAGCAAACTTGCAGACATTCCCCTCAAGGTCTACATTCAACTTAGCTTGGCCTTTAGTTACAATTTATTTACATTCTGCCTTCATTAAATTTGCAAAAACGAGATCTGCATGTTGGGGGAAAAAACCTCCCATCAACAATTTAGTTTAATTTGCCCTTTGGGCAGATGCGTATGTCGTTCAAATATTTCATGTGCCACAGATTAACAAATCAAATATTTATGATGGAATATTAGAGACTCACGTCCTTCTCGGCCTCGGGCAAGCAAAGAATTTCCAGTCTCTTCCAAATTCCTCTCCTTCTTCCATCGTTTCTGGAAGATGACAGTGGAGTGTTTCAGGCAGAAAGACGGCGGATAAAGTTCCCACAATGCACATGGATCCCATGATGACTAGAGGAAGGGCCCGGCTTTGGCTGCTCTAAATAAACAAGACATGTATCGTAAGCAATTTACATAGGTAACAAGCATGGGTGTGTGAATCCTTTTTTCCCCTCAAAAAGGCATTTGGAGTTTTAAAGGTGGAAAAGGATCTCAATAATAGTAGATTCTAGATCTCTGAACATTAAAAGAACATGTAAATCTGCATTTTATGCAGTTAGCAAACATTTTTCTTTTGAGTTAATTTTTCTGCCAGCAGAAGGTGCTAAGGGCACGTTTATGCAACGACTTGCCTTTGCATTCTAGCAGCTAGAAGCTAGAAATCATCTAACATCCCAACATGTCATTCGTTCGTTTATTAGAAGCCATGGTCGAGTAGAACTATAGTATACAGGAAGGTTGGTCCTTCCCCAGATCATTAAGTCGTTTTCCACCAATATTTTGTGTAACGCCACTGGCGTCAGTCTGCATGGTTTGACTTGTGAGCATGTGCGTAAGCTGTCAAGCTACATTTTGACGTCAGTGGTACCAGCAAAATCAACAGCCAATGGAAGAGCAATATGCAAAAAGCTCGGAAGCGAGGCGCGCCCCCCCCGAAGTTCGAAATGCTGAAGTGTCCATGTTGTAACTATCGCTTCATATTCCATCTCATGTCACAAGGTCGTCTGGGAGAGAAACTGTGGGTTTCGTTTTCCAGATCCAATTAAAAGTCAGTTGATTCAACATCGCCAGAAGCTATTTTACCAAAGTAGCGCTAAAAGGCGTCAATTTTCCGGCACGTGCATAAACTGGCGTTGAGTCAGGTAGCAAAACACGTGATTTCTATCTCAGTCGGCCTTGAAGTAGCCAGCTTCCTCGCCGCTTTATGCTCGTAGCACGAGCCTGGAGCTTTGTGGTCGTAGCACATGCCTGGAGTAATCAGCACAAGTGATATTTTTTTTTAGCACCTATCTACTGGATTAAAACCAATGCAGCGTACGTTTAACGTGATTTAACCCAAAATATAGTTACGACCAGTCTTTCCATATTTGGCTGCATGGGGTTACGAGCCAAAACGAGGGATAGAACATGCGGAGATGGAACATGTCGCGTATCATGAACACTCCGTCTAGCCCTACGTGCTTTTTTTATACCCCTCCTGCTAATATTTGCAACTAATATTGGTTGATATTGTCTGATTTGCTCCTTTTCAACATGTTAAGTGTATAGATTTAGTGAGTTGAACTTACGAGATAGACAATATATGGTGCTGAAACTACAGCAAGCCCTGCTATAAAAGTGCTCAATCCCATTCCTCGGGCCCTCACAACAGTTGGGAAAAGTTCTCCAGCAAAGACGTAAAGAACACCGAAAGCCAAACTTATGCCCAGCTTGCCAACTGTGGTCAGACAAACAAGAGTCCACCGGTCACCTGCAAACAAAATCAATAGAATTAAAAATCAAGGGAAGAATTAAGCAATGAAGACTCACAAAGTTTGCATACTGGCTGAATGTTTCTATCAGTGTCTTAAGCTAAAAGGTGTGATTTGTGTACTTTGTAGAGAATTTTTGTTTTCGTTCCGCAAAACGAGCAATATGATCGACTTACACTAACGAGACCACACCACTCTACTGAGTAATTATATAAATCAAAGCTTTACTCGTCGATGGATGGTCACCGACAAACAAACCGTAGATCTGTACAATATATCTCACTTAGAGGAATCGGTTTGCTTTTATTCTCGTTATGCCTATATGAGGGCAATGATATCACCTTCGTAAATCGTCGGTCTTTTACGGAAACACGGTTTTAAGTTCATAGAGAAGTGGCATAAAAATAAGGTTTAGGTCAACAGTATACAAAATAGCAATCCTGAAGCAAACGAAATTACAAGTAGGAGGACGAAATACGGTGGGAGCTAGTATCACTATGGAAATGGGGGAAAACAAAAACATCTTAAATCTCGTAAAACTTAGCAAATCAAAATTACTCCATAAATTGAAAATCGTAATCGTAAATCGAAATCAAAACGTAAAAAGAAATTGCTTCGGAGAATAGTTTTACGGAAAGAAAAGAAAAATTCTCAAACCGAGTCTCACTTGTGCTTTTATGAAGCACACAAATTATCGATTTCATAGAAGCAATCCGGATGTAGTTGCCAAAAATGACTCTATACGTAGCTTCAAACGTTAAGTCTTTTAGATGTCAAGTGTTTCACTGTCAAGTGTTTCAGATTCAAGTGTTTTAGATGTCAAGTAGTTTAGATGCCAAGTGTTTTAGTGTCAAGTGTTTTAGAAGTCAAGTGTGTATTAGTTGCTGCCCATTAATTTCTGATTAATTTCCCATAATATGAAATTATTTCTCGTGTATGATTTTAACTGATGGCTTATTTCCCCTTACCTTTACAATATAGTTTTTTCAAGTGCCGGTCAAACTTTCACATTATAAATAACACATTTTTTTCCATATTTTAAAACCTGGAACCCCTTGATCATGTCATTGATTTACCAACTTAATTCCATAAATGGGGGTGGAATCCTTATGAAATGTTTCGTATAAGTCTGATACTGTATTTAAAAGTTAGCATGGTGCAACAAGCTGTTACATCGTCGGGCAACGAACAGCGTATAGCCAATAATTTGCGGTGCACCATGACATTATGTGAGCGACAAGGCACTCGACCAATAGCTGCCAAAACAACTACTAGCGGAGCGCACTGTTGCTACTCAAGGATCGAGCCCACCAGCTAACCAGTTGGACCCACTTTGAGTACACGGCTTGTTATTAGACAATGACGTTACCTTGCATAATTCCTGGCGTGAGTGTATTGTTCAGATGTGTACGAGTACTGCAGTTGTGGCGTTACATCTCCAGTTGGTGTTTGGGTCCATCCTGGACCTCTGAGTCGCTAGGGCTGGTACAAGCAAACATTTGTTGCCAGTGCATAATATGTAATGCCCCTGCATAGTCGCCTAGCTGTATACTAGAGGTGACTCAGACTTGAGCAGAAAACTGGTATCTTGACACGTATTTCCATCAATACATACACCAGACAGAGAGATAGACTGATAACAGTAAGGGTGAGAAGCTTTTTTCTCTGATTCCAGGGATGAGAATCACTCTGAGTGAAAATAGCAGAAATGCAAACAAGCAGTTTTTTGGGTGTTTTAATGCATTTTTAGGTGGTTTGAAAGTCTCAAAAAAAAGGGGAAAATACGCCTAAAAGAGGAAGAAATCTCATTACCAAAATTATGGCAGAATTCTGGAATTCTGGAATGATGAACAACTTAGATTGCAGTTAACAGCACTTTTCCCACGCTGTTTTCCAAATTTCCCATCATTCTGGTACGTTGGCCGATAGGTAATGATGTAAAAGGGAAAATGTTCTATTTACGTTAGTGAACAATCGTCATTATATGTAAGTTGTGCGCAGAAAAAGCAGTAGACTCAGGAGTTGCATGAAGGAGGACTCGCCGACATAGTTCTGTTCCGCCATTTGTACCGAGTCCTGACCCCATCGGTCAGTCATTGAAATAGTATCAGTTTTTATTTTGCGGACAACATACGTTAAAAATTAAGCTGTGTAGGGTTTGACGGCTAATAAAATATGTGTGAAAAATACCCATTATGGTTGGAATAGTCCGAGCATGTGTCAATTCGCAAGAACTAGCATTCAAACGAACTTAAACGGGGAAGGCATTTTGTTTCTCGAACCAAGCCCGACTGAAGTAGAATTTACGTGTCTTAGCTCCCGACTGTATGTCACTAATTGCACGTGCCAAAAATTAAAATCTCTTGGCTCTGCTTTGGTAAAATAAGATTTTGCCGATGTTACATCAACGAATTTGGAACTAGGAGCTGAAACCATGCTGCTTCTCTCCCAGACAGCCTTGTGCAATTGGTACAAAAGCGAGAGTTACAACACAGATACTCCTACGTGCCGACGTGCATGACATTTATTCGCTCCTGGTAGAATGTTTCCAAATCCATAAGTTTCCAATTCCAATTCTACTGAGGCAGAGTTCAGTGATTTTTTCCTTCTTTCTTTTTCCTGTAGCAGTAACCAACACAAGGACTTATCCTTATTTTATGATGCAAATTCCCCGATTTTGGCTGTAATGAGTAACGTACTAGAAGGACATCTCACAATTCGTGTTTTTATTCTTATACATTTACATAAATATGTATTGTACGTATTGTACGTAGTGATGCAAAGGACTTGTATAAAATTACACTAGTGTCAAATCAAGTAGAAAGCCACGTTACAAAATCAAGACTCTAAAAAATGTGAGGTAATCCTATGATCACTGTTGACAGCTCTCAATTACCCTGTTTTGATGTCCTTTTTGTTTTTGTTAGATTTGGATATTCGTTTTTTTTGTGTGTATAAAAGGTGAGTCAGTAACCAGGACAAAGTTAAAACTTCTAAAGATTAAATGAAAAATTACACTGTCTTCTATATTTATTTACCTTCTGCGACTAATTCAGTGCAAACACAAGCTGCAGCTGCTACAAGCATGCCTGTCCCCAGAGTCCATCTTCGGCCGAGACGGTCCATGAGTAGCCAGGCCAAAAGGCATGCAGGCACTTCAACGGCCCCTACTATTAAGAAGGCTAAATAGTCGTTGACACCAAGACTGGTGGACATAAGTGAGAGTCCCCCATAAACAATGGCACTTGCTGCCCACGTCACAATCACCAGCACTGTCTTGCGACGCATGTTGGGCGTCCGGAAGAGGTCTATCAATCCTCCCTCTTTCCTTCGCCGACCACCGCCAACTGAAGGATACAGATCCTACGGAGATAAAGAATTAAGACAACTCATTGAAACAAAGTTAATACCAATCAATTGAATTAATTCCACTTTCGGCCCCACCTGACATGTTCTGAAGCAAACAGTCAATAGGCGGCCCTTAGGGAAAACCGAGCACTTTTGGGGCCACTGACCTTGCAATACGGGGTCTATGTTAAACTGAAAGCTACGCCCAGGGATGTTTGAATATGCAGCTTACGACAGGTCAACCAACTTAATTCTAGGTGGCAAAACACAGACAATGTGTGATTTTCGCGAGAAGCGTAGGATTTCTTTAAAACGCAATATGTATGTTACGTCATTGGCGAGCCACTATTCCGTAATGGAACCTTCCCAATGATATCAACTCGTGAGGAGTTACCTCGATTAAAAATGCCGTCCGGAAATTGCTCTGCTGCGTAGCATAAAATGGACTGACCCTATACCTAAGCGCAGCATATTTAGTCGTTCCCGGTTGTGCTCATCCCCTATTTCCATCGTCGAATTTAATTGTTTCAAAGTTTAAAAATATATTAATGAGTTCAATAACAGGGAAATAAATTCAGTCACGGGCGGCCGATTCGTATTTAGATTTTATTGAAGCTATTCGTCAAACCTTGGTAAATTTTTTTTTCCTTCGTAGATGGGCAACGACTTTCTGGTGTGTTTATGATAAAATTCGCCAGACGTCTGAGGGTACATTTATGCAATGACTCGCAATGTTCTAGCTCACTAGCTTTTACTTAGTTAATAACCGTAAAGAATTTGACCATTCTACTTTGAGTGACAGAAATACAAATGTAAACAAATGACGCTCAAACTCAAAATGTCAATACTCATTAGTATCGCGAATTTTCGATAGGCATTATCTGAAAAAGTAATTAGTTTCAGTCCTCCTATCTTCGTCAGGCAGCAAGAAACGTGTGATCTACAGTCTACATAATTGTATGCACTTCTTCTAGCTGTATCGAATTCAATAGGGAATGATTCAAACTTGACGCGTTTGTGGCCCTCTGTATCCAGGAGGCCCACGATCATCCAAATCTTCTGCAGCCGAGGTATTTAATTGCAGGAAAAGATGACCCGTGGAGATTCTTTTTCTGCAATTAAATACCTCGTCAGCAAATGATTTGGAGAACAACTCACCTTTAAATGGCATCCGCAGTTTAGAGATGACCCTGGGCCTCCTGGATACAGAGGGCCACAGACGCGCCAAGTTTGAATTGTTCCCGATTGAATTCGATCCATCTAGAGGAAATGCATACAATTATGTAGACTGTAGTTCACACGTTTCTTACTGCCAGACGAAGATAGGAGGACTGAAAATAATTATTTTTTTCGGATAATGCCTATCGAAAATTCGCGATACTGATGAGTTTGAGTTTGAGCGTCATTTGTTTACATTTGTACTTAGTTAATACTAAATTAGCTGGCTGCTTCTAGCCTTTCGAACAGCACGTAACTTTCGAATAGTCTACAGCTTATAACCATAGCGATATTGCGAACGTTAGCTGCAGAGCTAACCATTCACCATTCACCAATTGAAATAAAAGAATTTTTATTTATTGAATGCCCACATAGCTGTGCTGAAAATAATTAAGAAACTCGTAAAATACCAACCTGCAGTTTCGTCAGAAAGTTTAAAGGAATGTCGTTATTGTTGATACGGGCAGCTTTTTGCACAATAACTTCAGCCTCGTGGACTCGATTTTTACTGAGAAGCCAACGAGGAGACTCGGGCAAAATCCTAAAAAAAAATAGTAAAGAAACCAACATTAAACAAATGTATTTACATCCGTATTTAGGGATAATAGATTTAGGCAAGTGCCAATACCTTACCACCAATAGCCAAAGAGCACAAGAAATGGGAATGAAGTCGCCATGGCAAGTTTGAACCAATCACGAACTAAGTAAGCTATAGTTGCAAGAGCTACTTCCGCGAGACCAACAAACAGTGACGTCATAATGCCAACATACGTACGATGAGAAGGACCTGTTAACTCCATTACTGAAAAGAGAAACCAAATCATTAAACACTCGAATTCAGTAGTCACAAATCAGTGATATCAGGGAAAAGTGGACTTTTCAAATTCGTCTCCAGCCATTTCTTTCCAAAAACAAATGTACCCTCCAAATTCGTTCCCAAACAACTGCTCTCTTTTACAATCGTCCTACAACAAACCAAACCAAACAGTCTCTCCAAATTCATCCCCTGATATTTGTTTTCCAGACCTAAGATCCCTCTAAATTCATCCCAGGGCATTATGATCCCAAAACTAAGGTCCCTCCAAATTCGTTCCCAAACACCTGGTGTCATTAAATTCGTCCCCAGGAGTTTTGTTATTAAGACAAAAATCCCTCCTCACTCATCGCCAACTAAACCCTCTTTCCAAATCCATCCCATGATATTGGTTTTCAGACTTGAGATCCCTCTAAACTCATCCTACAAAATCGTTCCCAAACATCTGGAGTCTTTAAATTCATTCCCAGGAAATTTGTCCTAAGACAAAGTCCCTTCTCACTCGTCCCCAACACAACGGTCTTTGTTTTCTATGTCTATGCTCCCTCTAATTCATCCACAGGCATTTCGATCCTAACACAAAGGGCCCTTCAAATTCGTTCCCGAACAGCTGGTGCCGTTAAATGCGTAAACCAACGCTTTGAGTGAAGAATGGTCTCTCCAAATTCGTGCCCTGATACTTGTTTTCCCGTAAGGTCCCTCTAAATTAATTCGTTATTAAGACAAAGGTCCCTTCAAATTAGTTTCAAATGGTTGGCCTAACCTCCAAACTCGTCCTACACTATTTCGTTATCTGACACTGGTCTCTTTAAATTCGTCCCCAGGAATTTTGTTCCAAATCCAAAGTTCCTTCTAACTCGTCCCCTAGCAAAAGGTCTCTCCAAATTTGTTATGTCATATTTCTTTTCCCGTCCCAAGGTATAGTCTAAATTCGTACCAGACATTGATATGTTCAAATTAGTTACCAGACAACTGTTTTCTCCAAATTCATCCCCATGCACTTCATTCCTAGATTAGTGATCCTGCCAGATCTGTCTCCTGGATTTTCTAACCTCCCCTCAGACATTTCGTTCCTTAAGCAAGGAAGCTACATATTAGTTCCGTGACAATTTTTCTCCAAATTCGTTCGCTGTCCCAATTTACTTCAAAATTCGTTTGTGGTCGTCTCTAACAGAAAAGTACTTTACTCGTAACCTTTTTCTTAATAATTCAGAATTTTTCTAGGGATAAACTTCAAAATGGAGTTTCAGATGCTCCAGTCTCCAGTCTGATGCTACAGCAAGACTGTAAGTGGATCAAGGAATTTGGGTTGTCATTCACTTATGTGCTAACACTGGAAAGTGAATGAGAATAACCCAAACTGTATTTTTAACCCCATCACTTTTTTAAATCCCCTATATTAAGTCAGTGCCTCGTCTTCCCTCACCCAAAATTCAACAATATTATGAGAAGCTTTAAACGCTTCTTCTGTCTACCTGTAATTAGCACAAAGATATAACAAAAGTCACCTTTTTTGGGGAACAAAAAGCCAATAAAAACAAGAATGATGATAGTTTCGGAGTTCCAATTGCATCCCATCACCAGACTGTAGAATTATAGACACCAACGAAGCCTCTGTATGTGGACATTACATATGCGGGTTGATGATGGGATTTAACTGGGACCCTGTAACGTTGTTTAAAGTGAATGAAACCAAACCCCCCACTTTCTGTTGCTGGTTGTTTAAATGTTCATCGTTGTTGGTGGGGGACGTAAAACGGTTCTCATTTCCTTCAAAAGCTATAACACAAACAGGATCATGAAGCTATAATGTTGATGCCACTTCGCCTCAGAATTGGTTCACCGTAAGACTTGCGACATTTGGGTTCACTAAGCATAGCCAGAGCCAATATTGGATGATCTATTCAGTTCCAAAATGCGATCTTTGGAAGCCCAGTTGAAATGTTTAAAAATAGATATCAACAATTGCTGGAGTGCATCCTCTGACGGGATAAACACCTTCCGCTCACGAGTTATGTGGCTTTTTATGTGGCACAGGTACACAGTGTGAAGTGTGCGAAAAAATGTGATTGAGATAACTTAGTATGGTGAAACACGAACCAATGTTGCAGACGTAATATCCGAGACCATCCGTGTGTATCACAGGCTTTGGCTAGTGAGCTATATCATTGAAGACACTTCGCCTCAAAATTGGTTGGTCAATACGATTAATTGGAATATTTAATGTGTTAAGACAAAGTGCAGGAGCCAAGTTGAAGGAACTGAATTGCAACACATTCGTTCTTGGTTAATTGTGTTTCTGACCATCATCCATCCCTATTAACGATGACTTCTTGGAAACGGTCAAAACAAGAACACAGAATTGTGTTGGTGCAAGACTAAAACAAAATATAACACGCCATTTGGTCGGATCCAATGATATGGACGTTACTTTTAACTATCCTTTCATTAATTTTTGTTATTGTTTTTTTGTCATAGCATTCTTATTGCTATGTAACAACGAACATATAAGTAGCCCACACTTTTGTAACAATGAGGCGATGAAAGTGATTTAGCATACAGTTTTTTTTAACTCTATCCAAGGAGGTAGAAAACGTCCTAGCGTGCCACCGTAGATGTTTTCTAAATACGAGGATCGCATTTGATAAAAACTGTCTTCTAAATCGCTTACACCAGCCCATTTTTGCAAAAGTGTGGTATTAAGTGATATATGACCATACTTTAATCGGTTCTTACATAACTGTTTAACTATTTGGTGGCACTTTTCATTAGAAGTTGCAACAATCATGATGACATGTGCAATTACACTCAATCTTTGTAATAACAATGAAGTGTGCGCAAATAACATTGCAATAACAATGATGCGCTTGCATGCCTTTAAGATGCTAGGGAGTACGAACCCAAACTGGGTTATCTACCTCACGACGATGAGAGACACAATTTAGCTGGAGAAATCCCACCTGAAAAACCAGGATACTTTATTTGCTGAAACGTTTAAGAACAAGTCGGGCAACGGAAGTGTCCAAAGTTTACTTATTCGTGACGTTGTTGCAACTCTCCGATTACGTGATTAAAATTATGGTAATAACAACCAATCACACGCACAAATGCAAATGCGTACGAAATCAAAAATAAGTATTGTTAACCTTCAGGCAGATGGATTTCTTCGCCTTACCGATGATGAAGGGGACTTGGAAAATAGCTGGATAAGTAAATCCGATCATAACTCGAAATGCTGTATACATGACGTAATCTGTTGCGAAGGCTGTGGCCGAAGCGAAAGTAACAGATATGGCTAGCAACAGGAAAAATGCTGGACGTCGACCCCACCTGAAATAAAAAGTTATTATAAACTATTAACTATTTTAAAAATATTCCAAGAGTAGTGTGACAAAGTTATAAGATTTTGTTCCTTGTACCAGTGTCATGATTTTGATGAATTTCGTTTGTCGAGCCTTTTAGATTTCACGTGTTAACTTTAGAAGAGGAAACAAGGCATATTAGGTGGGTAGTGGAAGGGGACGAGAAAGATTTGCCTATGAGGCTATTTCTCCCCACTGTATTTTCCTTTCTCTCTTTCTGAGATGGGGGGGGGGGAGAGTGAGAGGCTCCCCAAAATCTCATTGTTACATGATTCAGAAGACCCATCACCGTTCAAGTAACTAAAACTCAACATGTACATCCCTTCAACAAACAAAGAACAGCACTGTTGTGAACTATGACATCTTTGTCTCATTGTCGAGTTTTCTGAGCAAACGAACGTCAGCACGATTCGTTCTGTGTTCTGCGTTCCATTGTTGTCGGACTGAGACCTTAGGGCTTCGTCAGGCAGATGACCAAGAGTGGTTAACACTCGTTAAAACCCTTTGAACCCTCTTCGAACAGTGTCATTGGGTGACAAATGGGTTATTAGCCACTTTCCTCGGAGAGATACAACAATGGCTTATTTTTTTTTCGTAAACAGTTCAGATATAGGTGGGCCGAATCTCGTTACGAAAGCTTGTTACTTATCACCCACTAGTGGTGATTATGTGTAAATTGACTTTTTTGCTGATGAGTTGTTGTTGTTGTAGTTAGGTTCGGTTAGTTTAGGCTACGTTAGGTGACTGAAGTCGGATTAAACGGGTTTTTTCTGTACGCTGCTGGGCTGCATGGAGAGCAATGCAGCGAGCTTTGCTGAATTGTTTACGAAAAAAATTGTACGCCCCGGCGGGAATAGACCGTATTGTATCTCACTCCTCGTTGAGTGGCTGATTACCTACCTATACAGAATGATCATCGAATAATGATCGATATTACACCAGGTTTTGTGGTATTACTTCTGACAAGTGGTTGGAACATTAGTACGAACCGCTGCTTTAGCACGCGAAACAAGTGTCGAAACAATATTTATTAGAAAGTCGGCTAAATACTATTGTAATTTTAGTTTGTAGCTTAATTTTCTTACCTGTCAGCGACCCATCCCCAAGCAACATTTCCACAAAGACTTCCTAGATTAAATGCCGCCATGCAGAAAGTCGGCCACCAATTCTTGTCGCAAACCAAGTCCAGCTGTAACAAACATAATTTAGTTATATCAATCAGAAGATTATGAAGAATTCCCTTAAGAGTGTACGAAGAGCGTTGGACAGTATTAAGGTTCGGTTCTAGCATAATATGACGAATTACAGCACCCGACATGTCGAATTTTTAAATAGCACCCGACGTGCAGAATTTTTAGACTAAAAAAACCCATCCACCTTTTTAGGAATTTGAAAAAGCCTCGATCTTCACGCTGCGATAATGTAGTCAGTCCGATTACCACCACTTCAGTGATGCACCTGGAAAAGGGGAAAGTTGCACGACGAAGTTTAAGAGTAAAATTTGGCAAAATTTGACAAATAAGGCGTTTATTTCAAATGAAAAAAATCCGAAAATCGCTTTTTTAAATGCTTCGTAGACACAAAACTGCTGAAACTAAAATGTTTACAGAAAGTGAATTTACAGAACCCATTAAAATTTCCAATCCCCCGCCTTCAAAATTCTAGGATGTGGTAGCTGAGCAGTCAGAAAAGTCGGTCTAGTGGGCATCTGGAAAGGGAAACCCAGCAAATTCTTGCGAGATCTGCCGGTCACGGTTATGTGAGATGACCGAAGATATCCTGGTACGAACGCCACAGTTTACCCTTCCTTTTTTACTGGACTTCTTGTTTCTAAAGCCTCTGGTAAGGTTCAAAAGTGAGCCGATTTATCTATACGAGCGTTAGTGTGCTTCTGCATGATGTGAGACTCAAGAAATGAATTTTTTTTTTAAATATATATTTCGACTTCAACCATTATAATTCTTTCTGTTCCGAATTATGTCCAGCCATTTTTTTTTTAACTATGACAGTTAGTTAGGTCGCGAGCCTGCATTCCCTTGGTCTCAAGACGCGGACACAGACCATTGGGCTGTTGTTGCTCGCTTTGCTCGGGGGTCCCCGAGGCCCCTTCACAAAGCTTGTACCGCGCGTGGGGACTAACCTTTTGCCCGCCTAGTTTATGTCCTATTTTTAGGACGCCGGGACTGAAAGGTCAGTATTTTTTTAAACAGGATTGCCGATGGGCTGCCCCTAGAAACTCACTTTACAGCTTTCCTGCATCACACAACTACAGAGTTTACCGGACTTGGTGCACGCGACTCCCACGTGTTGACAAGTTGCTACACAAAAAAAAAAAAATGAGCGAAAGTTTTCTATTTCGAACGAGTGAAAACACTGGAGAAACCCAGGTCATTGGGGTCGAGTAACGAACCCTACAAGGACGAAGACAACGACACCAAAATTAGAAGCAGATAAAAGATACGAATGTTGAGTCTTGATTTCGTTTCGTTTTGCACAAGTATTTCACTGTCTTCAAAAGGGATTTTTTTTTTAACGGCGCGGGCCAAATTTACGCAACGGCGTGCAGGCTGACAGTCAGTGGTGCGTGTTACGACCAATCTAGCCTGACGAATCCCCACTCCTAAAATGAATGTAAGATTAACGAATTATTTTTTTTAAAGCCAATTTATTCCCTATTACTTTGATTTGATTCCCTATTACTATGTTTTTATTTAATTACTTATTTTTATGGTTACAATAAATAATGGTAGGTATGCAGTTTTTATACAGTTTTTATAAATATAACTGTAAAACACAACTGTATAGTTTTTATACAGTTTTTATGCAGTTTTTATACTTTTTTTTGTGTTCCTAAATTTTATATTCTAGCAGTTTTAGTTGTTCTTGGAGATATGTCGCGTTCTCAGCTAAAGCAATGATGCCACTAACAAATGAACGAATGTTAATAAAAAATTATACTTAGCTCGAATGTTTACCTCCCTCCTATACCCCCTCCACCATCACCTACACACTATAAAAAATGTTTAACACAACTTTCATTTTGTCTTAAGCAGAGCACCCCTGCAAACGGTCACTCAAAACTAAAATCGGTAAATGACAGAATATATACGATACAATTAATAGTTTAACAAAATTTATATTCTATGTCAGTATTATGGTTACATTCTAGGTTTGATGTCGTCTGATGAGAACGTGGTTTGAATGATCAGACAAGAGGTGGGGGGGGGGGAGGCAAGAGGGACCACGAGGGGAGGGGGGGGGGTAAGAGATAGAATGTGTACCGGGCCCCAGGATATGCATTTTGAGTGGCTATGTTAAAATCAAAGCCTTGTTTTTCTTTTGGTAGCTTAGTTGATCAGCCTACTGCGTTCATCACACGCCTGCATTTTTTAACTGAGCAAGACCGCTGCATCCCGGCCTTTTTTTAAAAGTTTTTATACATTTTTTATATGTATAATGACAGTGTATTTGTTCAGAAGGTAATATTAGTCGAAAATTTGTTTTGTGACTTGAAAACTATTGGAAATAGCATCAAATACACCTAGAAATGTTCTGGCTCCAGACCCAGGAAGCTTCTGGAGATTCCCCTGACCTCCTAATAAGGAAGAGGGCCGAATCCCGGCTTGCCTACTCAGCTTTACTTACATCTGTGACTAGCGTCCTATCGTAGTAAGTATCATCGTATTCCCAGCCAGACTGGCATGGCCGCGTAGTCCACGTAGTATTAGGCCTCGGCGGCCATTGTCCAGCCGCATCTGCGTTCCGCAAGATGTCCGTCCAATTGGCTACGTAGGCATGGCACCTGTTGGGAACGGAAGACCCTTCTCGTATCTCCATGGGAACGGTCAAGTACCGGCGTTCTTCAGCAGAAAGATTTGTAGCGAGTAGTTCGGGAACAAAGCACCAATGTTCTGGCGTCGCAGACAGAAACAGATGGTTGTAGGCTAAGAACGAAGCCTAAATAGAGTGGGGGAAAAAAACAAATACAATTGTAGTAAGTAGACAGACCTTATGGCAAATTTCAGTTACCTCTATACACTTGAAGTAATGTATACATTTGAGTTTAAGTTACTTGGGTACCACAACAAAATTGCACAAAAATAATCTACAAACATTTCGCACTGTATTCAGAAAGAAAAAAAATGGGAATGGAAATAAAAGCTCCTAATGTTCGATTAAATTTCGAAGACCTTTTCTCCTATTTTGGAAGACAAAAGTAATTATTCTGCTACAGAAAAAAACACCCAAAACGCACAAACGTAGATCACACAATAAAATAAGCTTTACCCAAGTTAAAAAATGTAAAAAGGAAAGGGACTGATCATTATTTATCTCTTGGGGAGGGAGGGGGGGGGGCAGGAAATTAGGGGTCATGCATTTTTCGATCTTTCTAGATGGGAGGGGGTCAATAGTGTCAATAGGCATTCCTTACATCGAAAGTTATTCTACCGTCATGAATCATGATTCTCGGTTCAAAGGTGGTTTAAACTTTAAAGAACACTTCTTTAAATGTTTTCCAGAACATACTTTAAGTCACGGCTCGTTTTCCACGCAACTGAGAACTTGTCGATGAATATCCTATTTTTTAATTATTCCATAGGAAATTATCTACACTTAACCTGCAAGGTATAAAAAAAAGGCATATTTTTACAGTGAGGAAGTCATCAAAAAATTTAAGGTCACGTTTTAATTCCTTCCCCCCACCCCCGCTCCACGGACATAAATAAAGGCCAGTCCCTAACATTAAAATGTCAAAAAAAAAGTTAAAAATAACTTTTGCAGCAACACAACCAGCCTCGCCATAGGTAGAAAAATGATTTGGTGTATTTAGGTGAAACAATACGTATTTACCGAACGAAAAACTTCTAAAAACTCATAATTTCTCTCATGCATTTTGTAAGTGACATGTATGAGGGGCAGTGTTCGACGTAGTTCAGGTTTAATAATAGAAAATGGCCGTTTTGTTTACTTCTAATCTTTTCTTACAACAGCCAGTGGACGAATGGGCACAGGCGTAATAGAGCCATGTGAGTTACTTGTTGAAATTCCAAATCAAATCCAAAGGCGGATCCAATGAAGAGGGCTGCGGCCTCCAGGCAAATAAACACGAAATATTTGCCGAAATTTTTGGGAAAAAAAAACAGTTAAATTACGAAAAAAATTAACGAAAAAGTACACAAATCATCCTGTGGATCCGCCTTTATTCAAATCAGTGTTACGCCATTTGGGTAAAACCGACGAACGTCAAACTGGTTTTAACTTGTGAATCTATAATGCATGATTTATGATGCTGAATTCATTTCCACTACCTTTAAATCATTCACAGTGATTTGCGTACAATTAATCAACAGCGTCGTAGTTCATATTTCCACGCCTTGAATGTATGAATTTGTTCATAAATTACGAGTATGGCTCTGGTAAGAAATACCGAAAAAAATACGTTACGGAATTTGGGTAAAATTACCTTTCCATTGATTGAAGCGTTTCAGGAAAAAATCGAATTATAAAACGTCTGTATGGCAGACGTTCAGAAAACAATACGCAATGATCAGTACGAAACCATTTTGATGAATTAAAAGTAAGAGAGAAAGAAGAAATGGGAAGAGGAAGAAAGGATA
This sequence comes from Lithobius niger, assembly GCA_023313725.1. Classification (NCBI taxonomy): domain Eukaryota; kingdom Metazoa; phylum Arthropoda; class Chilopoda; order Lithobiomorpha; family Lithobiidae; genus Lithobius; species Lithobius niger. The sequence goes on along the minus strand of JAHWFP010105521.1, from coordinate 6,760 downwards.
TAATTGACCGCAACTTGTGGTAGGCTTATCATCTACCATATCAGTAATGCAGGGAAGCCTAAGAGCGTAACTCCTTCCGCTGCATTGCAAGCTAACCGTTGTCTCGCAACAGCACCGCAATTAAGGGGGGTTGCAGGGTACCAGACCCAGGAAGCAGCGCCAATATTCATGATTACACTTAAATTTAAAAAAAAAAATAGTATAACGTTGAACCCAAAAAGTGTTGACTCATTGGAGGCCTTGTACAATTTCTTCCTTTCATCCCCTCGTTGAAAAAAACAAAATAAATAAATAACGTGGAGTGCTACTTTACAACACGCTTCAAGAAAATTTTCCGTGCAATGCAACAATAAACAATTCTTTAAAAAACACGGAAATTGACCTTAAATATTAATATTAAAAGAAGAAACAAGGAGCCAACATTGTGATCAGCTGAGAATGACAAGTGAGCAGCATTTATGACGAAACCATTCACATACCGAATGTAAGATCCATTGCGTTTTCTTTTTTAATTACAAAAAAAAATGTTAGTCTTGCTCTTGGGACGAATTTAAGCCACGTCTAGCGTCCGTTTCACTGAACGGATCGTTTTCATTTTGTTGAGATTGTGAATGGCAAAACCATGAGATATTCCGGAAAAAAAAAAAAAAAAAAAAAAAAACAGAAACTAAGTTAGAACCAACAAGAAACGACGACCGCCAAAAGTCAAAAAACAAAACAAGGGAAATAAGTCGTGTTGCTCGAAAGAGTAAATAAAAACAATAATTAAAAAAAAAGGTTGTAGTTGATTAAATATGAGTACAAAATTATATTTATTGGCTACTTCTAATTTGGTAGAAAAAAAAAGAAAAAAAGTCCCAGCGTTATGACAAAAAAGTTTCAGTGGTTAAATTAATTTTAATTAACTCCATTGAGCCTTAAGTCAGCCGACGCAACTTAATGCTTGTATGGCTGAACCGGCTCAATTTTGAACATTACCAGACTTTTAGAGAAGAAGTATCCGGTAAAGGGAGGTGCCAACCCAGGGATTCGATCCGGGAAACCTCCGATCATCGTAGGGACCGAAAGATTGTCCAGATTTGGCCAGAATAGTTCCCCTAGCTGCTGAAGGAGCATGGTAGCCTCTCATGGTACCCTGGCCGGCATTCCTGGCGGGGACTTTGCCAAGATCCCCTTTCCAGGGGTTCGATCAGATACGTAAACCTCCAGCAACCTGGACGAGCTCTCTCACAACTCAGCCACGATGACCTCCAAAGGTTTAATAACTCGCTTGATTTTTTTAATAAACAGTAGCCTGTACAGACCTCCGAAGGGTCAGAAACAACCTTCTTCTCTGCGAAAGGGCACAGGTAGTTTGGGTTTTTTTTTTTCTGGATCCCCCTTTTTTTTTTTTTAGCTTTTCACACTATTTAACGCCTAGTCTGTCCCCGTTTTTTCGCGTATTTGGCCCTTTTTAGGCCTTTCCGCCGCACAAAAAAGGGCCTTTCCTAAATAGGGCTATAGCCCCACTCTTCCCACACGGGCATGCCACTGTTAATAAACAACAAGTAACCAACGGATTATAATATTGTAACATACTAACCCTATACCGAGCCCACTTGGCTTTCCGTGCTGTACTCAACCAGTAAACAAAATGAGCCAATTTACGGCTCGTTTATTTTATACCTGCGCTGCGTGATAGTACCGGGCTACTAACCGCTCTGATGTTGAGCAAACCCGCCCGTTTCCAAACAAAACGTGCAGATGTCCTTCACTTTTTTTTTTTTTTTTTTTTTTTGTATAGTGAGCAAGTCTGTTCGCGTCGAGAGAATGAAACAGTTCTTTGAAGCCACAAAGTTGCCGTTTCTATTTTAAGAGTCGTTGGTCAATCAAAACCTCGGAGAGCCTTGCCGTTACCAGTAAAATTGCCGTTCCTCCGACCAGCAACGAAGGCAACTACATAAAAACGACAGGGGCAAAAGTCTCCACCTACTGATTTTCTTCCATATTTTCGTGCTCGATCATCGATTACAGGTTACTGACTTTATTGCGCCCCTATTTTAAAGCCAAGGCTGGCAGTAGAAGGCCGGTGAACTTGTGCTATTGACAAGTTTCGAAGTTGGTGGCGACAAGGTACTCTATTCACAGAAAAATCAATCTATCACCTTTTAACACTTATTTTTTTTGTCATTAGTCTAATACATAAAGTTAAAAAATTATATTAAATTTAATCGGGGCCCCCCCCCCCCCCCCAACAAAACTGTAATAGTGTAGTGTGGGAAAATGTCATTAGGTCATTAACGGCAAACATAGTTTCGTGTAGATAGCCTGCAGACTGAAACTTACATAGTATACACTGAGCATTGCCACAATATCTTTTTTTGGCTTAGGTCAGTACAGGCGAAGGTGATGACGGGGAAAGGCATCAATTGTGACAACCAATCGAAACGCAGTATGTTAATGCGATAGGGTGAGCATGTTCATTCTTTGCACGGTAGCAGTGAAAAAATGCGAGACAATATGTATTGTTGACGGAAAACTGGACAATCAAACTCTGGGCCCCACCAGAAACAAACGCCAAGGCAAAATAAACGGGACAGTGTGACAACATGGCTTCCTGCTAGACCGCCAGGATAAGCTAGTAGTTGAATTTAAATCTGGCCAAATAAGCAGTCGGACAACTTGTACTCTCAGGTGGTTTACTTTTACTTTACTAACGTTTGCACTGCGGTGCCGTATAGGCTTTGCTGAAGAAATAAAACGCCAACAACGTGCACATGTGAGGGCGCGTTTACGCACAGACTCGCTTTTGCATTCTCGCAGCTAGAATTTAATCGCGATGGCAAAGATGTCGTTGCCATGGTAACAACCCTTAATGGATTAGCTAAATCCGACATAATTTGAGAAAAAGCTTGCAGTCGTATAGTCCGTTACAATAAGATAAAGAATTCCTCCTGCCAAAACAATATTCCCAGTCGTTTCTGAACTTACATATTGGCTGTTTTCGTTGCGAACCGGCAGAACTAAAATCGCCGCCATGTTGGAATTTCAGATGATTTCTAACTTCTAGCTGCGAGAATGCAAAAGCGAGTCGTTGCGTAAACGCGCCCTAACAACGGTAAAAATGCGACGTTTCGGGTCAGACTTCGTAGACTAGGCTGACCCGAAACGTCACAATTTTACGGTTGTTACTTGTGCACCTTGTTGGCTTTTTATTTTTTCATCACCCATCTGGTGCTTTTTTACTCTTTGTATAGCTTTGCAGCAAATTACAATTTCCAAGGTTACAATCAATAGTAAATCTGGAAAACAAATAGAAACTAGTTTTGTATGCAGGGTTATGTGACGGTGCAAACCTGTGTCCTATAGCTTAATTGTTGCATTAGCCGTAGGGAAATTCAGTGCGAACGTCGTATACTGTAGCTTTTTATATATCTGTTGATAAAGAGCGTATGCACTCCGGTTATCTGACAAATATGAGCACTCTGCATTCTCTTATCTACTGGATATTGCAACAATAGGACGAATTGAGACAATGGGACGCATTCTGCTCGATTCTAACAATGGTCCAACAGTACGTCTGCTTCCACGGCGGAAAGCATGCAACTTTAACTGCGAGTGCAAGCTATTACCAGTGTTTGCAACAAATACCTTCTCCTCCGAGGTTATTGTTGCATCTCTCGAGGTACGGATGGCGTATCCTCATTACTGTTGCAAACTTTGGTAATAAGTATTACTTATACCACGGTTGATTGTTAGAACGTAAGGTATATTTTCCACATTTTCCATCAATTTGTGGTTCTGTTATGGATTCTGAACACCGTTTCTCGTGCCTTTTTGTGGTCCAGAACCAACGAGTGGGGCATCAAGTCAGATCATATGCCACCACTATTGGGTTCTCAACACAACTAAAACGCGCATTGTGTAGTGTTACGTCACTGACTGAAGGAATTCCATGACGACGACCAACAAAGACGAAGCACGTGCCTGCATCAATACCTAAATACGTTAATCGACTAACTTTAAATGGCGAGCAAGACAGGCTGTCCTTAAATGACGTCATACGAATTTAAAACTTCCTTCCACACCTTGTTAGTGTGTGAGGAAGAAAGCCACAACCATAAAATAACACAGGAAGACTAAACACGCGTTTGCACTCACTATTTCATACTGCATTTCGTTTTATATTTTAAAGTGGACCCACTTAAGTTAGTCCAGAACTAAGACTTCTCATGGTTTTAACTTTGGGTGAATGTTATGTAGTCCACTTGCTGACAGTACACAAAGTTACACGAAAACGATCATTGTTTTCAATATCAGTATGAGTAAAATCATATTGTCAGGCATCGTTTGATTAGTAAAGTCAATTATGAACGCTGACAGTCTGTAAGAAATTCCTTGAGTGACCGTAAGTACGCAACCATTGTTGAGAATTGTTGCAGTTGTGCGAATATGGGATTTACACAGCATCGTTTTACCAATGATCAGGATGAAACCAGGGAGATGACCTAAAACCGAGGGCATTATAAAACAATGTCACAAGAGTGTGCCAGTGCCTGCGGGCATTGTTTTGTAATGTAGCAAGGTTTTTGGTCGTTATCCATTAACTAGCATCGGACCCGGTTTCACCCGGGGATTTGTTTGACCCGTGGTTGTTTCCCAGTATTTGCTCGGTGCTGCCTTTCCGTCAATCGTCTCCCTCCGCAAAGCAATGTCGTAATCAAATAGTGGCTCTAACATAAGAACTGCCCCACCAACGGGCATTCCCCGTTAAGGCCCCTCCCCACGCCCAGTAGCGTGCGACAAATAACTGTCCGTCGTACACCTTTGGGCATAAAAAAAATGATCGTTTACGTTATACTGGGATTTTAAACAATGCCATTCAACAATGCCACTCTTTGGCATCAACAATGGGGAATTCCTTCCGCCTTCAGTGACGTATGTTCTTATTTACAACAATGAAAAAGTTTGCATTGTTGTCGGGCTACTTGAACCTCGATACAGTGCGATCATTTTTTATGCCCAAAGGTGTACATGACGTCATTTAAGACATGCCTTTGCGATGACCGCGCAGAGCAAATTGTTAGTCGAGGCACAATGTGCCAATTTTAACTTCTTTTCCATTTCTGCTATGAGACTTTGGTTTATAATGTAAGATACCGATTTTTAATGCCCCTTGATCCTACAATAGAAAAACAGAAGGTCTGCTTAAATTCGCGCTTGTTGCTGAAGGGGAAGTTTGTCCAACAATGCACAGACAAGAGGCCCAATTCGAACTACTCGTTCAACAAACGGGGCATAATGCAATCAAAACAATACTATTTATGACATTCTTTGTACCCAACAATGGTTAAACAATACTTTAACGATTGTTGAACATATTTCCCCTGTTTTGCGAGCATTAGCCTATGCGAAAAATGGGGGTAATATGTTCAGCAATCGGTAAAGCATTGTTTAACCATTGTTATATTGCTTAAATGGCCAATATAAATCGGATATTGCATGAAATTTTGCGAATTGTGTATTATTGCCAGAACCATCTCGATTTCATGGCAATATCCTATTCATAGTTTTTCCCTCACTCGGTTGCTGATAGTGTGTCTTTAACGAGCTGTTAAATCCAGAACAAACAAGCAAGCAAACAAAACTTTCCCAGGGAATTCTCTGGCAGTGGCTCTCGTCGTTAAAATCCTAGTTTACAAAATAAAAAATTATCCCAGAAAATAAATTAAATCCCGGACTGCGTTTTCCACATACAACATGTTAAACATTAAATCGTTTGTGTTGAGTGTGTTATAAATTTTAGCCAATGCAAAAGAGATACAGCCGAATTATAAACCTTTCTATTTGACGACATCTATAGGGGCATGTTTACCCAATGTCTAACTCGACTACCCTCTTTTGGCTCTTGTTGTTTGTAAACACAGCCAGAGTAAGTCACGTGGAGCCAAAAACAACCGCGGTGCGCCTTGCCAGTATCAGCTTTCGCCGCTGTCATCAAATCGGTCACAAAAGCCAATCAAAACACATATTCACAAGCAAAAATAATTTCACACACTTACCGGTAAGGATGCGGGAATGCAAATCAGGTAAAAGAGAATCCTCTGATATCGTCCGAATTCTCCGATCTTCTGTAAGATGGCGTCGAACTCCATGGCGAAATATTCCAAATGAGTGAGTGGCTCGTCTTGGTGTTCTGGCAGCCGAACGGCGAGTCGGCACGCGCACTCGCGTCGATAAGTCTTCTTCCTTCCTCTTCCACTTCTTTCAACTCTTTTATTTTCCCGCCTTTTAAACCTGCGGTCTCTTAGCAACGGAAAGCGAAATCTCGTTGCCTGGCTGAATTTCACCCGCCGACATGGTAACCTACAGATGAGGGAATGTCCTTACGTCCGTTCTTATATATCTGTCAATAAAGATTAGATAATTCTGAGATTAAGATTTCAGTGGGATACGTTACCATCCATCGTCCTCGTGATCGTGTTTCAGCTAACGCTTGCGATTTGCTTAAACTATTTGAACTCCTGAAAATGTGAAAAGTAAGCAAGTTTAATCAGTGTAAACGGATTGACGGCATGCACAAACGTAACTATGTAAGAAACGGCTGAGAAATGAGCTATCGAGTTGCACTCAAAGTATTGCTACAACTTACACAAACCACTACAGGCTTTTCGTATTAACGCACAAACAATTCAAGCATTTTAAGAACTTTTTCCAAAACTAATAAAAATTTTAAGTACTTTTTTCAAGACCAATACAATTCTTTCAAAGACCTTTATTA